>PVIC010012704.1:0-39217 GCA_004025085.1 Thryonomys swinderianus | reverse complement strand
AGGTCAGGGGTCCAAGTCAGAGGTCATTTACCTTCTCAGTCAGGCATCCCAATGCAGCGATCCAGAGGTCGCAGATCATCTTGGGAGCTGGGCAGCACTGTTTGGCATAGTGCAGATCTCGCAACTGCTAGTTGGTGCAGCACCCAGTGCAGATCTCCAGGCCTGAAAAGTCTCCTCCAGCAGGGTCTGCTTCCCACACAGAGTCAAAGAGAAACTGTCCTTTCTTTTTTTTGGTATGTTTATTTTTGAGACAGGGTCTCGCTTTGTAGTTCAGGCTGGCTCTGAGCTCACTATGTAGCCTAGGCAAGCCTCGAACTCAGCAATCCTCCTGCCTCTGCCTCCCGAGTGCTGGGATGCCAGGCGTGAGCCACCACCCCCGGCACTAACTGTCCTTTCTTTTATGGACATCAGGATTGAACTTGAAGCGTGGTAGCTCTTCACCAGGAGGAGGAATCTTCCCACTGGAGGAAATTTGGTGTCGTTAGGGAATCAAATGCAAAGGGGATACATGGAAAAGGGATGTACAGAAATGCGTCACGGTGCAGCTCCCTCCCTAACCTTTGCTATTTTCTCAGTAGAACTTCTGCTGTACTTTGCTCTCGGTGTCGGAATTTCTCATTCTGTGCAGGTGAGACTGTCAGTTCTGACTCAGCCTCACTCCCCCCTTGCATTCCTGCTGGGATGCAAAGACCAGCCAGGTGAGCGGAGGGTCTTTCCACCGCAGGCCCCCGTGCTCCCAGACTGCTGTCTCAGGCAACAGGAGGAGGACAATAGTCAAATGAGTGGAGGCAAGGAGGGAGACTGGTAAGGCCGTCGTTTAAATATTCAAAGTGAAGGGTCAGAGGGTTAGCTCAGTGGTTCCGGCACCTGCCTCGCAAGCGCAAGGTCCTGAGTTCGATCCCCGGTAACCACATACAATGCTGGGCGTGGAGACTCACGCCCATCAGCAATCAACACCGCATACCACAATGCCGGACGTGATGGCTCACGCCTGTCATCCCAGCACTCGGGAGGCAGAGACAGGAGGATTGCTGAGTTCGCGGCGGGTTGCCTGGGCACCATAGTGAGCTCAGGGCCAGCCTGAACTACAACGCGAGACCCTGTCTCCAAAAAGCAAAAAAAAAAAAAAAAAAAAAAAAAAAAAAAAAAAAAAAAAAAAAAAAAAAAAAAAAAAAAAAAAAAAAAAAAAAAAAAAAAAAAAAAAAAAAAAAAAAAAAAAAAAAAAAAAAAAAATTCAAAGTGAAAAAGTCAGGGAAGTGAAGATACATATATGTGTAGTTTTTAAAAAAAAATAAATTGAGCTTATTGATATACTTTAGGAATACATGATGATCCCATTCCTCATTGGAAAATTCGTACCTGGAAATAATGTGTCTTGACTCTTATTTTTTCCATTGTCCTGCCGGTTCTTTAAGCCCCACCTCCCCTATGTACCATCAGTTTTTCTTTTCCTTCTTTGTTTTCCCCTGCCCCCAGTGAGATATCGTTTCTCTTTGACTATTTTCATCCTGTTTCACGATACTTACACATTTTTGGACCTCATTTACACTTTCAGTTTCTTGTACTAGAGCAACAATATGGTATTTACACATCTATGCCTTATTTATTTCACTCATGAGTATGGTCTCAGTGTTCATCCATTTAGCTATAAATGCCTCTAATTTATTACTTTTTATGGCTGAGTAACATTCCATTTTATGTTTTAAAGAGCACACATCTTTTTGATTCTAGTTTAACTGAGGTATACCAGGTCCCTTCATTACTACCTCAGGATAAATTAGGTTGTTTCCTCTGAGTTTTAAAAGTATCTATATTGTATCAGACTCTGGCCAGACTAGCACTAGATCTATTTCACGGTTTTTGGACATGCAGCTAAACACACTTCCTAGTGCCCTTTTATCTAATGGGGTCATGGGACTAGTGTTTCCCAAAAGAATGTCAGGGAAAATGATGTTCTCACACACAGGCTAAAGTGTTTACTTCTTCACGTGCTCTTTTCTTTCCCTTGTTTCTGAAGCGGTAAGGACACAGGATGGACATAAAAATGGCTTCCTTGCCAATCAGAAGTTCCTTGGCTTCTTAGGATGCATCTTGGAGGAGAGCTTCTCAAGTGACTGGCTTGAGAAGAGCACCTGTGTTAGACTTTGCATGAGCAGGAAATAAACTTGTGAAAATTTACTGAATTGGTTTGGATTTTTTCCCCCCTGTCATAGCATCCAGAGTTAATTACACCAGTATTTATTTTCCTTCTCTTATGCAATAATGTCAGAGCTTCGTTGACTTCCATTATGCACATACCCTTTGTTTCTGTAGTACCTTTCATTTATTTTTCTTTCTCTCTTTCTGAAGTCCGTTAGATACACAGGGTTCGGTGATAACAAGATGTCTGCGATGATGGGATTAGGAGTCTGTCTACTCAGAGTATCTAGGTTTATTTTACAGTGATACAGAGCAATAAAACTATATATTGAACACTCACATAACAATAGTATATGTTCAGATAGAAATTTGTAGTTTGGCCTTTATAACTATTCTGTTATGGGGAGAACAGAATGTGACTTTGGTTTACTGATAAATAATTCTTGGAAGTCCTTAGCCCTCCTACCTCCTCAGGCTCTTGCCAGTCTACACTCATTTTTTTTTTTTAACTGTGTGATAACCAGACTGACCATCTTTCCATTCCTCAAAGTTTACAAATTCCTTCTTATCCCAGGGACTTTGTACTAACTATTCTATTTTTGTTATTCTTTCTGTTCTCCTAACACAATGAAACCACCTGTATTTATAAATATTTACAATCTTTTAAAATGATCACCTCTGCAATATATATTTTTTTGATACTCCTATTACACTTTTTTTTTTCCCAGACAGGATCTCACTATGAAGTTCAGGTTGTCCTTGAACTCATGATATAGTTACTTCACGTAATGACTCCAGGTGATCCTCCTGCCTCAGACCCCCAAGAGCTGGGGTTACAGGCGTGTGCCACCATGTCCAAGTCTACTATTGCAGACTTGTGCCAGCACTTTTCAGACTTACTGCTAGAACTTGTTTGTGTGCCATGTCTGGAAATCCATTGTATTACCTTATGCTCATGTTTTATTTTTGATTTCTAGTGGTAATATAATACTGAGTTTTATACTATTAGGCTTTGAATGCTATCTAACCATTCCAAGAAATGAAATCCATCTCTAAAAGAGGAAGGACAAATGTTGAACATCTTCAGAGGAATGAAACATAGATCCTAAAGTTGATGTGGAAAGTGAACCTCCAGAATGTTTTTAGACAAAGGTCATATTGTTAGAATAAATGTATATTCTTCTAAAGTAGTTCATCTACTAGATTGATTGCATCTATTTATGAGAAAGAAGCTTCATTATCTTAAAGTCACATCTGATGGGTTCACTGATGATTACTTACAATGTCCACTTTTACACAAATCTAAGTAAAGCCAAAACATTCTACACACAAAGCCACATGCACAAGCACACACACACACACACACACACACACACACACTCACACTCTAAAACAAGCTATGATGGTGAGATATGAGTTTGACTATTAGGTGCAATGAGTTCAAAACTGAATCATTTAGATGATCACATCTTGATTTCAACTAGTGCAAAAAATACAGAGCAATAATTCTTTAGCTATTATAGACCAATCAAGATAAAGGGGTTGGATCTACTTCTTGAGGAAATATCACCTTTGTGCTCTGTAAAAGATATTTTAATTTCAACTATGTGCTCTCCACTAACAAACAAAAAACCCCAAAATACAGCAATCTTGAGAAAGTCTAATTTTACCTTTATTCGAGTAGCTAAATGTTATTAATTTGAGCAAATCAATAAAAACAGAAGACTTCTACATTTTATTTTTCTCACATAGATGATAGGAACAAGAATTCAAATCAACATTACCACAAACTATTCAAAAGAAATATTCATCATGCAAAATTATCAAAAGCAATAGAATGTGATTTGGTTTGCTCAGCCAAACTACAGAATCTGGGACTTGAGGTATTAGCAAAACAACTTGTGCTCTGGGTTTTCATCTCCTGTTATTCCTTGTTTCTCCTTAATTTGGTAATGCTACTCTAAACACAAGTTGGATGAACCATGGTGAATGAGTGACTATGGCTCAATAGTTTAGGATAGGGTGAAATATTTTTCCAGAAAAAATGTTCTAGGACAGAAGATATTTATTTCTAAGTTCATCTAATTATCAACTGAAGTTTTGAAGCCTCAAAATTAACAGTCCATTTAACTGTCTAGCAAGTATCTAATTGAACCTTTGCAAAGTCAGTGATCTTATAATATTCACTGTTAGCAAACTGCACATGTTAACTAGATAGCTACATATTATGCATTTTAAATCCTTATTTACAACCTTCTGCTTGCTCTCTTCATGAAGATTTTAAAACTTTTATTGTTTTGAGAAAATAGTGGATATTGATTTTTCCTTTGAGATTTATTTGGCAGTTACTTCTCAGTATATTCTCACTCATCTCTTCTCTCCAGAATGCTCAGTATCATTAATGTTCTTTTCCTCATGAAAGATCATTGAAATAATGGGCACAAGGGACTGCTTTTGACATATCATCAATTATTATATTATGAGGAGGGGGATCTTGGAAGATAGTGCAGTGAATTACCTTAATTCAAAGACATGTGCCAAATTTGTTGTAGATTATTTTTTCTTTCATGGCAATGGAGATTATATATAAATACAAGTTGTTCTGTTCATGTGTATAACCCAATATAACCCAAGAGGATACTTAAAGCTCTAAAAAGAACATTAGTGTGGGATTTTGGTGTGAATTTCTGGCCAATTACCAAATTGTCATATTACACACAGAAGTTAATTCCTTTGTATTAGCTTTCTTTAGGTTAAATTTGTCTTTACTTTATATGTTGCTATTAAAAATGGCATAAATAATGTAAATATATTATGATTATTATTACTGGTTGTTTATAATTTACTGACTAAAGTCAGACAAAATTCTCATTTAATAAAAAATACAAGAAAAAGTGGAAATAAAGTTTTTGTAAATGCAGAGGGATGAAGGAAAGGAAGGAAATAGAAAATTATGTACAGGTCCAAGTTCTCTGTGACAAATATAATCAATATGTATGAAAACATGTACAAATAAAAAAAAGAAAATTCTCATTTAAGATACCTCTATAAAAAAGATTTTTAAAATGTGTAGACCCTAGCATGACTGTATTTAGCAAAACCTTAAAACATCAGTACTTAAGTCACATAACAACAGACACGTTTAGTAAACAAAAATTGAGAAATAGGTTTATCACTGTTGTAATTAAAATATGTTTAAAAATTGATGCATTCAAATCTGAATTTTTTTTTTTGAGACAGGGTCTTGTTTTTGTAGTTCAGGCTGGCCCTGAGCTCCCTATGTAGCCCAGGCAAGCCTCAAACTCAGCAATCCTCCTGTCTCTGCCTCCCGAGTGCTGGGATTACAGGCGTGAGCCACCACGCCCAGCACTGTCGTATGTGGTAATGATTGCTGGTGGGCGTGAGTCTCCACGCCCAGCATTCTATGTGGTCACTGGGATCAAACTCAGGACCTTGAGCTTGCGAGGCAGGCGCTGGAACCACTGAGCTAAATCTCTGGCCCTGAATTTTTTTTTTTTTTTGAGACAGGGTCTCACTTTGTAGTTCAGGCTGGCCCTGAACTCATTATGTAGCTCAGGCAAGCATCGAACTCACAATAATCTTCCTGCCTCTGCCTCTGCCTCCGGAGAGCTGGGATTACAAGCATGAGCCACCATGCTTGGCTGAATTTTTTTTTTTTTTGGCAAAACTAATCAAACAGTCTTCTAAGAAAAGATTTTTTGGCAGGAGTCAAAACTTTCCCAGAGCCTTTTTTGCGGACAGGTTTCATTGGAGGCTTTTTTAAGGGTAGGACTTTTTTTGGAGTCTGTAGTGCTCTTGCTATCTCCACATGCGCATTGCAGTAATACTTGCTGCTCCCTTCTGACAGATGGATGAGTGTGCGTTCTGCTAGATCCATGCACTGGGCATGGACCCAGTGCCCATCTCCATGAGAACAATAAATCATGGCAGGTTTGTTGAGCTCAGTTGAGTAGAATGGTACCCAAGTGTTGATGTCCACATCACAAGTAGGGCAGCATGTTATCCAGTAGCCTGTCACAGACTCATCTTCCTCGTCATCTTCATTATATGTATCAAATTCATCATCACCATCAAAACTATTTGCTTCGGCACTGAAACAAAATTCTTCTGAATCTTCAAAGGGAGTGGAGTCTCCTTGATCTTCTGTTGATGTCTGACTGTTGGTGAACACTTTCGGATCTTCATCCACATCATCTTCAGAGCATTTCAACATATAAAAGTAGAATGCTTCAGAAATGGCCTGTTTGTTGTCTCCTGGGATGCCAAGGAAAACAGTTCCATTCCCCATATTATTTCCAAACCATATCTTGCTGTGCTTAATATCTGGGGTCCAATCTGGGGTTTCCATTTCACAGATTTTTATCTTGTCATCTTCTAAAGAAACAATGTTACAGACCATTCTCTTTTGATTTTCAAGTTGATAACCACCAACAATAACAAATTCATCATTGTTAGTTTGAGTCAGGATTGCACTGGAGACAGAGATTCCTCCTGGCAAGACTGTGCAATTCACAGCTGGGCTGCCCAAGGGGAGATCAACCCTTATTCTGTATAGGTTGGCAGGGCGGATGTTACTGGCAAGTGAATGTCCGCCTAAAATATAAACTGTATCATCTTTGGCAATAGAGACATGGAAAGATAGTCCATCCTGAAGTTCTGGAAGAATATATGATGTTGCACACCCAAATTCAAAATCCACCAAGAAAACATGGGGCAAGCAATCAGTCACACTATTCCACTTTTCTGTGGTTCTTTGGGTAGAAGGCATATAGGATCGCCCTCCAAAGAGCACTCCCATACTTTTTCCTCGACTGTACACCACATCAATGGAATGACCATATCTGGCCTCAGGAACATCTCCTACCAAATCTTTCTCTGTGCAGCGAAAGGTAACTTTTTTGTTGTTCTTGCAAACAATAGACATGACATAAATCTTATCTGAAAGCTCATTATTTGGTGTTTTCCCTCCATGGATGATATATTCATACTTTTCAGACTCCGAACTGCCTTTGAATGTGCAAGTGGCTGGGTAGCGAAGAGGAGGAAGGTAACAGGAATCTTTAGAGAAAATTGCAGGCTTCAGTTTGAGATGGTTATGTTTCACATCAAAATGGAAAACCCCAGTGGGACAGGATCTCTTTGGCCAGCCTTTTTGGCCAAAGAAGAAAATTTGCCCATCAAAATTCATCAGTGAGAAGCCTGGTTGAATTAAGGCTATATTATTCCCGACTGTTACCATTTGCAGCGACATATTTTCCAATTGTCAGTAGATCGTTTATCTGAAAAAAAAATAACATAAAATGATTTAGACTCTCTTCACATAAATCACTATATCTAGCTTCTTTAACATGCAAAAAAGTGTGTAAAGAAAAAGTCCTCTCATGAGTTTATAGTAGAACCAGATGAACAAAATTCAGAGAACTAGGTATACAAAGGAACACAGAACCTAACCTAATACAGTCCAAGCAGCTGGGACATATTTTGGAACTGGACCATTCGTCCTCAGACTTCTGGGAAAAGTAGTTCTTTTCCTTTACGTGTCCTCACACGGTAGTTGAAAGAACTACATTTCCCAGAAATCCTTTCTGCAAAGTAGGGTAGGGGGGATTATTGTTTTTGTTGCTCCCAAAGGAGAGACTTGTAGGATGACTCTCTGAATAAGGACGCGAAAAGTGCGAAGTAACTAGATGTGAGTCGAGGCGCAGACCACTGGGTCATGGGAGGTGAGAGGGGTTGGCACACAACTCAGTTTTGGGTTACGAGAGGGATGGGTGTCGGGCAAAGCCAAGTCCCGGAATTGCCTGGTCCTCCCTTGAGGAGTCTCAGAAGCCGGTGGCCCAGTCGGAGGCACAGCTTCGGGCCCAACTACAGTTGGTTGCTTGGAAACCGCACCGTAAACGAACGCCGTGGCAGAGGTGTCGTTATGGACTCCTGCCTGGACGCTTTGGGCTCGGAATTGCTCCCTCGAGGGTCCTCCAGTAGCTGAGGCGGGGGCTAAAGGAGCTGTGGAGGTTACACAGACTGTGAAGATACCTGGTGTGCAGGCGAGAAATTGCCTGATAAAGATTGTACTACTCGGCATTTAGTAATGGAAACGTACTAATTAGACTTCTGAAAGTATCACTGTCAAGGCCCTTTGTTTCCTTGGCTGACTTTTCTCCTATTTTTAGAACTCTTAGGGAGGCAAAGGTTTCTCAACACATCTTTCCCTTTCTCTTTCTAGGAAGATAGTCTCAGTAACTTTTATTTCAGATACAACCATGAACTTTGAGGTAGTTCTTAAGTAATTCTCTATAGTAAGCAGGCAGTAAGTGAAAAGGTGTCAGAATTATTCAGCATTTCATGTTTGTATTATGGCATTTAAAACGATATTAGATGAAGTAAGTTTGATCGCCTGTAATTTTTTTTATTGCTACCTCACTTATAGTGATGTAAAATACATTTCCTGTTTTCCAGGGAAGTTATAGGCATCGAAACTTAAGGGAAACACGGTAATACAGATTCAATGACTTTTACAGTAAATAGTTAATATGCTTAAAAGCAGAATTGCTAGACTGGCCCTGTCACTTACTACACGACTGGCTAGATTCATATCCCAGCTCCGTCACTTAAGCCTCCATGACTTTGGGCAAGTTATTTAACCTCTCTATGCCTCAATTTTGTCACGAGTAAAATGAGATAATTATGTCTACTTCATAAGTTGATGTCAATTATCATTAGTAATTTAGTACATGTAAAGCACTTAGAACATGTTTCCCACTCTGTATGATAGTTATGATTATTTTTGATATTTTCAAGAATAAGACTCTTAAAGCATAATTGTTTTCTATTAATGACAACTGATACAACATTGGAAATGGTTAGAAGGGGCTTTAGCATATTGGAATTTGGTCAGTGCATATAAACTTTTGGACTAAAGAACTGGATAAATACATATGCTGAGGGTGTTGGGGGGTAGTTAATGCCAATAACAAAGGATATTTCATTATTCTTGTCATTTTGTCTCTAACACTTCACTAAATATGCATAATCTAAAGTTAGATTTTCTGGGTACAGATCTGGGCTCCAGTGCTTAACTGTTGTGTTGCCTTGGGCAAGTTACTTTCTCTATTTTTCTATCTGCAAAATAAAGGTAATATTAATACATATTCACTGGATTGTTTTGAACAATTAACACATAAATCACCTAGCAAATAATTAATTTTAGTTGATACTATCATTTAATTTTATTGCTTGCACCATTCTGAATCTGTGGTAATTCTAATGAGATGTTGGTGGTTTTTAATTTTCATCTTTTGCCTTGAAGTACTCTTGTAGATTAGATGTCATTAATTGACAGACATTCTAATTTCTTAGTTCACTTGGGAGGTTCCTCAAGATATAATCTTTCAATAATTATCTTGTGGGCTATTAAACCAAAGAGGATGTGGTACCTGAGAAGTATTACTATGAAAACAAACTTCTCTTCCTCAGACCATCATGGTTTGTAAATTCAGCAATTAACCCTGCTTGTGAAATGACCTGGGCAAATGTTTTATTTGTTCATGGTCTACCCAGGTACACATAAGAGAAAGGCATCCCAACAAGTAAGAAAATTCTCTTCCACAGGAAAAAAAGAAAATATTATTTACCTACAATTCAGTTAATGAAAACTAGGTGATTACACTCAGCGCATTAAGTGATTAGTTTCCAAGATTTGCTCCACTTTGGTTAAAGGGAGTTGCAAAAGCTTGCTTTTTTTTTTTTTTTTTTTTTTTTTTTTTTTTTTTTTTTTTTTTTTTTTTTGAGACAGGGTCTCGCTTTGTAGTTCAGGCTGGCTCTGAGCTCACTATGTAGCCCAGGCAATCCTTGAACTCAGCAGTCCTCCTGCCTCTGCCTCTGGAGTGCTGGCATTACAGGCGTGAGCCACCATGCCCAGCACTGTAGTATGTGGTATTGATTGCTGGTGGGGGTGAGTCACCACACCCAGCATTGTATGTGGTTACTGGGGATCGAATTTAGGGCCTTGCGCTTGCAAGGCAGGCACCAGAACCACTGAACTAAATCTCTAGCCCAAAAGCTTGCTTATTTTAAACACCAAGAAAGACCAATCCTGGGACATTCTGCTATATCTTGATTATGTTCTCATGTAGTGACCAGTGTATCTCTTACATGGTTTTAATATAACTGGATTAGTCTTATCTTGGTTTTTAAAAAGTTTTAAAAAGATTATACTAGATCTAAAATAGCCAACTGAAGAGCTTTTCTTTAAATAGACTAGACAAAAAGAGACAGATTTTTAAAAAAATAAGACACTGTTCTTCAACTGAGGGAAATTTCAAAGTCAACACATTAAAGATTCTTTTTAAAAGGCAGAAATATAGGACCAACACACTTACACAATTTCCCCAACCCCATGCTAACATTCCTCAGCAGGGAAATTTTCATTTATTCACTTTGAAGCAAGGGCATAGTTGAGTATCAAAAGAGGACTAATGGTGTAAGGTCTGGGTTTGTAGTTTCCTGGCTCTGAACTCACTTATTTTTCTTTTCAAAGAAAAATAGTGTTCTGTGAAGCATTAAATCTTACTGATCAGTGCTGCCTGTGTTTCCTGATTGCTCCAAAATAGCAAGTAACCTTATGGCCAAGGCATCTAGTGCCTCAGAACATTTAGTATGTGAGTTCACACTATTTTGCATGGTTCATCAAGTTTGAGGTATATATTATTTGGGTTTTTTTTTTTTTTGCTGGCAGTAAAACTAGGATTAAGTTTTTCTTCCTACATTAAAACCAAAGGCACGTTTATGTACTAAGATTAATAGTAATGCTCTGAAGGAATAAGAATTAAGTCCTTGCACACAGTCAGAGAACAAGGAGCCCCACATTTTCTACATCCTGCTTCATCTCTTTGCTATTTGACCCACTGTCCATCTGCAGCTAACTTGTTACTGAAGCATGTGTCATCCTTCCTTCAAGTTTACAAACAAGCTTTGGTACAAATGAAGGTATTGGACCTACCTGAAGGCCAGAGAGCCTGCTCAGCCCTCTCTGAATCTTTGCCGCTAAGCCAGGTATTAAAATCAGCCCTTGGGAAGGTTCCCTCACAGCCTTCTGAGACTGCAGCAAGCAGCAGGCTGGCAGCCAGGAGGGTGTGTGTGGTACTTACAGACCAGATGTTCTAGTGAACAGTGATCTAACAGGAGTAACTGACTGTGACCTTTCTTATTTTTCCTCTTTGATGGTTCAGGGAGATCTCCACCATGGTATAACTCAAGATTTAACTATTTCATTACTGACAACAATGGAAGCACAATTCACTATTTATCTGTGAAGCCAAAAAATGCAAAACAAAAACAAGGTCTGGTGTAATACTAATTTATTCAAAATATGTAAGAAAACATTTAACAAAATGAATATCATTATCCTGGTTTAAATAAATACTATTGTGAATCAAATGAGAAATTACTTGTCCTAAAACAAAAAAATGTTAATACCAGTGCTAGGCACATTAACTTTGTTTTTGTTTTTTTTGCTTTTTGAGACAGGGTCTCGCTTTGTAGTTCAGGCTGGCCCTGAGCTCACTATGGTGCCCAGGCAAGCTGCCATGAACTCAGCAATCCTCCTGTCACTTTGTTTTAACTAGTTTTTTAATTAATATGCTTGTGATTCATAATAATTAAATTCATCTTGGGGAATTAGTAGATATGTACACTGCATCTTTTTTTTTTTTTTTTTGAGACAGGGTCTCACTTTGTAGTTCAGGCTGGCCCTGAGCTCACAATGTAGCCCAGGCAAGCCTTGAACTCAGCAATCCTCCTGCCTCTGCCTCCCGAGTGCTAGGATGACAGGCTTGAGCCACCAAGCACGGCATCTGTGGTATGAGGTACTGATTGCCAGTGGGCGTACCATGCCTGGTATTGTTGTATGTGGTTACCAGGGATCGAGCCAGGGACCTTGCGCTTGTGAGGCAGGTGCTGGAACCACTGAGCTCAATCTCCAGCCCCCATACACTGCATCTTAATCTTTTTTTTATTTCCCCTTTCAATTGCATTGCTCTTCTATGGTATTATTTTCTTTAATGCAGACTGAGAAGGCAGGAATTGTAATTACTGGGGGTCTGCAGCTAGTATGTGTAATACTGTCCAGGGTAATGATTAAGAAAGTGGGGTTGGGGGACCAGCTGGCCAGGTTTCCTTTGCTAGCTCTGTCTTTTCCTCAGTGGAGTTCCTAACCCTCAGCCTTGTTTCTTTCTGTCTGAAACAGAGATATAGAAACACTTATTTCTAATGATCGATAGGAAAATATGAAATGAGGTAAATATAAAGCCCTAATCCAAAGAAGACATTAATATCACAGTTTTCTTGTTAGCAGAATGACTTTGTAATTTCCAATAGCTGCACGGGATTGTATTTACTAAATGTAACACAGTTTCTCTAACCACCCATCCTTTAAATCAGTACTCATGTCAGAACATTGCAAGGTTCCTCAACCTCTTTTTGAGGCAGAACCAAATTCAAATTTCTCCTAGAATGTGTAGATGTTCTAGTATCTACAGTAGATACAGATAGTAGACTCTAGTGTAGATATAGCACATACAGATTTGTTTTTCCTTGGATCAAAACACAGTGGAGACTGAATATAAATCACTCTGTAGTAATTGATAAAAAAAGGGAAAACCATTGGAAAAATAACACAAAGACAATTCCAAGTCCAGTACCTTTATTTTTACATTCATACTTCTTAAGGATAGGAATTTAAATGACTTGCTGGGGACAACATGGCTGCAGGGGGCTGTGTACGCGGTGGCATGGGAGTCAGAGGAGTAACACTGCTTTGTGACTCCTGGCTGTTCTAAGAGTACCTTGTCCCCTCAAGCATTTCCCCCCTCGCTGTAAGTGGAAGAACCACCTAAACCACACATGTTTTCATGTGTTCATGTGTGTTGAAAGGCTAGAGGAAGTTTCCCACCGCATTAGAGTAGGCAGAGACAATTATTACTCTTTTAGTAAGCGGCTAATTTGCAAGCTAATACAGAGTTTTGCAGAGGGGGATGTGTGGTTTGTTGAGTGAATGCTATAGTAGGAGCCACAACTGAAACTGGCAAAGAAGAAAAAAGAGGAAGGAAAAGGAAGCAGAAAGAAGGAAGCAATCTACAGTTAGGGTGATGGATTGTCAAGCAAAGAGCATGACAAGTGACTTGTCATTTTTTATTTAAAGTAATTAAACATGAGCATCTGACTAGAATGACTGATACTTTGCTATAAAAGTTCTAAGTTCTGTTTTGAACTGTTTGCTTTCAAATAAAATGGAGAAGTTTCAGAAGAGTTTTGCATTGTGGCATTGGGGAAAAAAATCACTTAAAGTTATTTTCGCAGGAAGGAAATTAAGATTTTTTGCAAATAGAAAACATTGGCAAAGAAGAAATTTGAACATAGGTGCATGAGAAAATTACATTGTGTATGTTGATGCAAAACTGCCAATAAGTGGTGAGAGAAATCAGAAGCTGGGAAAGCACTGCTTTATTTCTGAAGGCCACTTATTATTCCACAGCCATAGAAATTTTAGAATTAATAATGGCTGAGAAGCACCTCTCAAAAATCTTATTTCTGTTAAGAGAATGCCAAATGAAAAGGTCGATTTTATTTGCAAGATTTGGCATTTTGAAACACTTAGAAATGTATTCCTACAGGCAGAGTTGATTTAGTTCGGTTGCTCCACACCTGCTCCTACCCAGCTGTGTGGGTTTTGCTTTCAAGTTGGCTTTTCAGTGTTGTCAAAGTGCTGTGCACAGTGCAGGTGGCCGTAAGCTCAGGGAGTTGGAGAGAAAGGGGTCGTTTTAATTAAGAAGGACACCTTTGTGTCATCACTGTCATGCAACACAGATGAGATAAACATTAACACATTTCTGCTTAGTTTCCATCTTTGGAATACCAGAACCAGTGGGATATAATAAAAGTTTTTCTCTTCAAGTTCTTATTCCTTGCATTCATCTTTGAATTTCATGCCAAAAAATTAAAAACATGCAATCTTCAGCAGAAATGGGTTAATGGGATGCTGCATACCAAATGAAGGTGGGACTGCATTTGAGTTAATAAATCTTGTACAGTTGAAATGCTGTTGCATGATTATATAGTTATAAATTTGACCCAGAAACCCTGCATCCTTAGGGATCCAAAGTCTTATCAGGGTCCATTCGAGAAATATTCACATAAGCATTCACTGCTGTCCTCCAAAAGTCACCGCTGCAGCTGATGATGCTTCCAAGGTGAGGGGAGGAGTTGTGAACATGGTTGAAATGTTTGTAGAGCACATTTTCCTGATACATGCTCCAGGCGAGAGATGCTTAGAGGAGTGTTGATGGGGGTGACGGTACAATGCTCATTCATGATACAAACAACCGTACGTTTTTCAAAAATTAACGAAACAGAAGTGGGTGAAAGGTTATCTTCCTGATTTCACAATGAATTTTCTTGGTTTGTCCTGTGGGTATCCTCTGCACTTTCCCTGTGCAAAGTTTGTGTGTGTATGTGTGTGTGTGTGTGTGTGTGTGTGTGTGTGAGAGAGAGAGAGAGAGAGAGAGAGAGAGAGAGAGAGAGAATGTTTTAATGATGGCAACTAAGCAGGAAGAGTTCAGATCCTTAATTGTTTGCATTTTTCTTTGTTTAATGGAATTAATAACTGTAATTTAAAGTGGCCTAATACTTAATTGACCTGCCACAGTGAATCAGTGCAGACGTTTTTGGGTTGACTTAAATGGCTGGGAGGAGGAAGTGTGTATTTTGGGAAGGTAAAACTGATTTTGTGCAATATGCTGAAGGACGGAAAGGCCTAATGAGTGAGAGCCTCAAGAAACCTCATTATAGTAGCTTGAATGGATGAGGAGGAACAGGAAGCAAATATTTCAGGAGGAAAGTTCCTGAGTAGGCATGCAGTTTTCTAGATTGGTGTTAGTCTCTTTCTCCATAGCGTTCTGCAGGGGGAAATAACAACACACCTGAGATGAAACATTCTTAGTCAGCTTTTTTTTTTGGCACTGGGAATTGAACTCACGACCTTGCACTTGCAAGGCAGGCAGCAGCGCCACTGAGCTAAATCCTTAGCCTCCAACTTTTATTTTTGTGATGTTGAGGATTGAACCTAGGATATAGTGAACTACACTCATAATCCTGCTTTTATGTATTTTTATTTATTTTTTTTTGAGAGAAGGACTTTCTGTAATAGTTCAAGATGGACTTGAGGTCACTATGTAGCCCAGACCGGCCCTGATGTCAGGATGATCATCCTGCCTCAGTCTCCCAAGTGCTGGGATTATAGAAGTGTACCACCGCACCTGGCTTCTCAATAAACTTTTAGTGATAATTTTCTCTTCTTAGTTCTCTTTTGCCTAACAGGTTTATCTTCTTTCTTTGCTTCCCTGTCCCCCCTTTTAAACTTGTAATTTTGAAATAATTATACAATTGTAGAATAGATTGAGAAGAGGTTGCAAACAAATGCACACAGAAGTCCCATGAATCCTTGTTCTAGCCATCTGCAAGGCTGACATTTTGTAAAACTGTAGCATAATATGAAAGTAAAGAAGTTGATGTGGGATTTACTCAGATTCCTCCAGTTGGATATGTTTATTTGTGTGTGTATCACTCAGTTATATTAGGTGTAGTCTACATAACAACTACTACAATAAAGATATTCAACAGTACACAGGTTCCTTGAGATCCACCCCTCCTCTCTCCAAGCCCAGATACTATGGAATCCATTCTTCAACTTTATATTATTTTACAAATGTTTCATAAATGGAATCATAGGTACCTATGCATGGCTTTTTTAAGTGGGCATTTTTCACTCAGCATAATTTCTTTCTTTTTTTTTTTTTTTTTTTTTTTGAGACAGGGTCTCACTTTGTAGTTCAGGCTGGTCCTGAGCTCACTATGTAGCCCAGGCAAGCCTGGAACTCAGCAATCCTCCTGTCTCTGCCTCCCAAGTGCTGGGATTACAGGCGTGAGCCACCACATCCGGCACTGTGGTATGCAGTATTGATTGCTGGTGGGCGTGAGTCTCCACACCCAACCGGGGATCGAACTCAGGACCTTGCGCTTACAAGGCAGGCGCCAGAACCACTGAGCTAACCCTCCAGCCTAGCATAATTTCTTTTTGGATTCATACAAGTTGTACATGCATTGATTGTTTTATATTGCTTAGGGGTATTCTTTGGTGTGAATGCACGGTAGTATGGTTAACCGTTCTCCAATTAATGGGCATTGAGGTAGCTTCCAGGTTGTGGTTTTTATGAATAAAGCTTTTATGAGTATTTGTGTACAAGTTCTTATATAAAATCCAGTTCTTATTTCTCTGGGCTAAGTGCCCAGTAGTGCAACGGCTAGTTGTGTGCTAAGTCCATTGTTAGTTTTCAAATATACTGCCAAACTATTTTCACATTGCATGAGTTACCTAATTTCTCTGCATCCTTGCCAGCCTTTGATTGTATGATTATTTTTGTTTCAGCCATTCTGGTAGGCATGTGGTGACGATGATTTGAATATCTCTAATGGCTAGCAATACCAGTCCTCTTCTCCTATAGTTATTTGCCACTTTCAAGGATATATTCTCTTTAGTGAACTGTCTGTGCACACTTTTTGTCCTTTCTAATTGGATTTAATTTTGAGAGTTCTTTATATATTCTAGAGCAGTGGTAGTGAACCTAGGGCACATGTGCTGCTGTGAACTGTTTGCATCATTGCAAGTTCTAAAAGGTTCGCCATCCCTGCTCCAGATGCTAGACTTTTGTTAGATATGTGATTTATTAATACTTTCTCTAAGCCTGTAACTTTATCTTTTTACTTTTTTTTTGTTTTGTTTTGAGACAGGGTCTCACTTTGGAGTTCAGGCTGGCCCTCAGCACACTATGTAGCCCAGGCAAGCCTGGAACTCAGCAATCCTCCTACCTCTGCCTCCCGAGTGCTGGGATTACAGGCGTGAGCTATCATGCCCGGCACTGTGGTATGTGGTATTGATAGCTGGTGGGCATGAGTCACTATGCCTGGTATTGTTGAATGTGGTTACTGGGGATCAAACCAGAGACCTTGTGCTTGCGAGGCAGGTGCTAGAACCACTGAGCTAAATCTCCAGCCCTCCTTTTACTTTCTTTAACAGGGTTGGCTTAAAAAAGCTTTTTGATGAAATGTAGTACATTAGTTTTTTCTAATGGATCATGACTTTAGAGTTAAGTCTAAGAACTCTATGCTTAGTCCTATGTCAAGGTTGTCTGTGGTTTGCTTCTTCTATAATAAAATCTGTTTTGCCTTGACATCTTTTCCATTGTTTTTTAAAAAATAATCTTATTTTTTGCCAGATTTTTAATGTTTATTAGTATATATTTAAGTACATGATGATTATATGTAGTGTGGGAAATTAGTAAATGTGCTTTTTTTTTTTTTTGCGGTACTGAGGATTGAACTCGGGCCCTTGTACGTCCAAGGCTGGCGCGGTACCACTTGAGTTAAATCCCCAGCCCCTACATGTGCATCTTAATTATTTTTTTGTCTACTTCCCTTCTCTTTCCTCCCTCTTCTCCACCATTTCTTGGCTCCCTTTCCATTTATAAAAGTCTTTTGTTTTAGCTTCCTTCCTTCCTCGCTCCCTCCCTCCCTTCCTTCCTTCCTTCCTTCCTTCCTCTCTTCCCTCTCTACCTCCAATCATTCAGTCTTTAGTCTTTTGAGAGATGGTGTTTCATTGTATCGTCCAGGGTAGACTTGAACTCTCATACTTCTGCCTTAACTTCCAGAGTATTTTGCATTACAAATGTTCACAACCATGCTTGGCTGCCTTGCTAGGTTTCTCTTTATTTTTCTTATTCCTATTACTTTCTTTTTTTTTTTTTTTTTAGACAGGGTCTCGCTTTGTAGTTCAGGCTGGCCCTCAGCTCACTATGTAGCCCAGGCAAGCCTGGAACTCAGCAATCCTCCTGCCTCTGCCTCCCGAGTGCTAGGATTACAGGCGTGAGCCACCACACCCGGCAGTGTGGTATGTGATATTGATTGCTGCTGGATGTGAGTCACCATGCCCAGCATTTTATGTGGTTACCGGGATCGAACTCAGGACCTTGAGCTTGCGAGGCAGGCTCCGGAACCACTGAGCTAAATCTCTGGCCCTCCTATTACTTTCTTAATTTTAAAATACTTTCACTCAATTCGATATTGCTCTGATTTTAAACTAATCATGGAATGGTTCATTAGAGTCATTTCTGTTGAAAATGTTATATATTCAATATGTAAATTGTAACCTCTAGAGAAAAAACTAGATCTGCTAAGGCAACAGTTGCGATTTCTGTATTCATGAAAACCATGTGCTGAACCACATTTTAAAATTACATGCAGTTCTTAGTACAGATATGTTCTCTTTATTTTCCTTAAGTCAAGATTTTGTAAAGGAGAAAATATGGCTATTCAGACATCTTATTTCCAAGACCTGCGTAGAAAATAATACATCCCTCTTTTAAAACATTGTAGTCAATTCTAATCCCAAGGCTTTTTAAAAACCTCTCTCAAATACTTCCTTAGTAGTCACTGCAGAGGGGGCTGTACCTAGGGGAATTTATTTAGAACTATAGATGTTTCCATCAACTTATTTGAAGAAATTAAAGCATTCTGTACCTTTTGCATGTTAGAAAATGTTTGTTTCCAGACGTTTACAACTTGAAGTGCAGTGCATTCTTTGAAGCTAGAAACATGTTTTTATTTCATCTTGATAAAAATATAATGACAGAATTGAGGTTCTTTTCTGTTTTATAAGGTATGCTTTGTTTCATGTTTGGCTTCTTCACTATTTTATCTCTCTGTTTTCTTGGATGTAATTGTAAATCTGTAAAATAAAAGCATAATGTATGCTCAGATTCAAGATGTGTTTTTCTACTGTTGGGGTTTGCAATGCAGTTAGAAGCATAGGTACACCCAAACATGGTGAGCCTTGTGTTTAATTTCCTGCTGGCTTCATGTGGACTGTAAACTTCATTATCAGGACATCTCATTAGTGTTTATGATGAGAAGACCATATGTAACCTGAAAACTTAACCTAAAAGGAAGAAGGAATCATTTCATACCATGTCTTTTCTTTTTTTTTTTTTTGGTTTTGAGACAGGGTCTTGCTTTGTAGTTCAGGCTGGCCCTGAGCTCACTATGTAGCCCAGGCAAGCCTTGAACTCAGCAATCCTCCATCTCTGCCTCCCGAGTGCTGGGATTACAGGCGTGATCCACCACACCTGGCACTGTGGTATGTGGTATTGATTGCTGGTGGGCGTGAGTCTCCACGCCCAGCATTGTATGTGGTTACTGGGATCAAACTCAGGACCTTGCGCTTGTGAGGCAGGCGCCGGAACTACTGAACTAAATCTCCGGCCCATACTGTGTCTTTTCTGTCACATACATGAATTTGTGCAGTTGTGGTGCAATTTGGTCTTGTGGAGATTTGACCATTTATGTAAATATGAAAGGACAGGCAGCTGTGGAGTACTAAGGTTGGCAGTGCCATTTCCTGAGGTAAGGTGAATTATTTTGATAATACCATCTTTTTAGTGTAGCACTAGATTCTTCTTGCATTTTGAGAGAAGAATGGTTCAGCGACTTGGTTCTTAAAAGCCTACAGTTATTGTCTCTAAGGTTGTATCTTGCTTGTCCAAGTTGGTGAAGCAGTCTTGATCAAATTAGGGATGTGCTTACACATAGTGATGATTTTCCATATTGGATTTTAGAATGGTGTATATCCATTTCCCAGAGTATACAACATTAAATAGCTTAGATTGTTGCTGGTTTCATTCTCTAAGTATAGAAAACAGGATTTCTGGGAGATCATATGACTTTTCTCCCAACCTCTCTGAATCTTGGTAAAAGAATCGGGTTCCTAACCAGGTTCCTGCATGGGGTTCAGGTGGCCTCACTGAGGTTTGGCTGCTCCATGTGTTTTCTTCTGGGGACTGTGACTCCAAGTGTTGCTTCTGATGTCCCAGAGGATAGTTATATACCTTTACTTGTCATCGCAGTGTCCTCTGGGTCTTTCATGTGGTGCTCAAAGCCTTTAAAACACAGAGAACAAACCTAAATAATGTGTCTTGTTATCTACACAAGTGTCTCTCCTTTTCTCTTTCCTTTTAGAAAAATATTTCATGATTAAAATACAAATGTATGTGAGTGGTAACTGAAAAAGCATTACTTCCTTCTAGAAAACCACTAGGATTTACATAAACCACTTAACTGTCTGGTAAGTGATTCTCTGCTTTGTCAGTCCCAGGAGACCTTTAACATTAAGTTCTAAATTTGAAGATAAGTATTTGTTAAACTTTTCAAGTTATAACAGGTTGGGGAGCTGGGTATTCTAAAAGTCCATCAAATAATCAATGCTGTGTATTATAACCCTGTACATAAAATTAAAGAGCTTTAATTTTAATCATGAAGAGCCTGTTAATTATTTGTCTTTGGTATTGTTCATTTATGTTGAGAGTAAATGTTCAAAATATGCCAACTAGAGAATTGAGAAGAACATTTAAAGAAAGTTCTGTTGTCACTCTTAAAATGCTCAGGAGATATTGTTTATAGCAATACAAACCACAAGCTGGCTGCTTCTGTTGGTATTTTTCTTGAAGTAGGTGCCAGAGATGGTTTGAAGAAGAAAATGATATAATGCAGTGTTGGAATTTTTCTAAGCTCTAACGCTGGGAAAGTAGATAAGTGTTGAAATTCTTATAAATAATTACATGCCTTACTGATGGTGAAATAATATCCACCTTTGAGGTTATTTATCAGTATTTATAATCTAGCAAGGGCAAGCATAATTTAGCAAGCTTTGCATTGCTGAAGCCTGGCATTGTTACAGATAAATTTGGACAAACTGTAACTGATGATTTTTCATATGTCTAATTTTCCAAGTGTGAATACCTTGAAATAGTTTCTTTTTCTTGTAGATAATACTAGATACACTTTTCATTTTCACTCACTCTATTATGACACCATGTTTTATTTTGTGTTGTAATGCCTGAGGAGTTACCGTAATTTATCTTGGGTAGGTATGCATTTAAAGTGAGGATGATTGCAATAATAAAAAGACTTTGGGCAGACAAAGGACAGACTAATAAGGTAGATTCATCATTTTCATCACCGTCATCATCATCACTAACATTTCTTAAGGCACATACTCGATCTTTACAACATTCTTGTGAAGTACGTATAACTTCCCAGTTACTTAGTTAAAATCCTTGGGCTCAGCTGTGTTCCAGGATATACAGTGCTTTTGGAGTCTAGAAAGGTAATTAGTGCAGATGCCATATAATGCATGACTTTCCAGGGGGCCTGGGAAATCATCTCATCTGCAAACCCATTCGTATTTCTGCAAGGAGATATGAATAGTTACACTAAACGGAAGAGATAAAATCTGTAAATACTCTTATGTTAATTCAGTTCAGGACTGGCCACCAAATGTGTCTGAGCCTCATCTTATAAAACATTTTTGTTCCTTTCTCAGCCTTTTGGTATTTCAAAATTGAGGTTAAGGAAATAGAAAACTGCTACTATAATCTCTTTTTATAGAGTAGCGCCTAAAACCTAGAAAAGTCAAGAAACTTATCCATGGTTAAGCAGTAAGGGGTAGAGTGTGACTATGACTATGTAGCAGTTTGAAAGACTAGCTAGCTCTATACAGATTGCTGATGTTTCCAGGAGAACTTATTCTATTAAAAAGCTATTCAACCTCTAGCACCAAAAAGAAATTCATTTGTAAAGAATAACAAATATAATACTGCACCATTCTAGGGAGAAATTTCTCTCATATATGAACATTATAGAGAATGATTTAGAAATATATTCACTAGATTCTTGGCAGAATGTAGTTTTTTTTTTTTGAGACAGTTCGGGCTGGCCCTGAGCTCACTATGTAGCCCAGGCAAGCCTCGAACTCAGCAATCCTCCTGCCTCTGCCTCCCGAGTGCTGGGATTACAGGTGGGAGCCACCACGCCCAGCTGGCAGAATATACTTTTGATGGGTAGGATTTACAGGGTCATAGTCATTAAAAATGTCTTTACATTTTTACTCTATGCACATGTGTGTTATTTGTAATTTTAAATGGTGAAGCACTCATGTCCCAAAAAAGTGGAAGGAAAAACAAATGATAGGTAACCAATTTTTAATGTAGCTTCAGAAAAACAAAGACTTCGTGCCAGACGTTCCTGCCACACAGTATGCAGAATCCCATCTTTTCACTGTCATTCATGTATTATGCCGGCCACTTGGGCAGTGTAATTATTTTCTATTGATAGTTTTCTCAAAGGTGCATAAGAATAGCATTTCCCACAGGATGAATGGAGCTTAGCAAGATGAAACATCACCCGTGGAATATAAAGTTTAAGCCATGCCAGGGTTGAGGAGTCATGTCTTGGCTGACAAGCAGTTGGTTAGCAGTATGCTGAGTGAACTGACAGTGTGGAAGGGCCAGCAGCAATGTGTCACAGGAATAGAGTACTCAGAATGTGACAAGGAGTCAGATCTCACCGTATCAAGACCATGGCTGGAGTCCTGTCTCCGGTTCTGGATGCCATATTTTAAAGGGATGCAAGCAGTGTGAAATTTTGTATGGCCAGACTGGCTGAGAGAGGTTGAGGGGTTTGAAATCATGTCATAGCGGCACATGTGACATCATTGGGCAAGCTTCCCTGAGTGTTGTGACAGCTTCTAGCAATATTTGACCTTCTCAAATGAGTGATTTTACTCCAGCGTTTATAGACTACCAGCCTCCACTGTATCCTGAGTGTCGAGAGTGTAGGAGACAGACATGAAAAGATGTGGACTTTGCCTTTTGTGGGCTATGCGTGTATAAAGGGCAAAGCCACACGCACAGGTCTTTGCAAACAGCTTGAAGGATAGCAGTACACAGTTAACCCAAAGGCAGCACAGAGAAGTGACAGCAAACTCTTTCTGTGGTGGTGGAGATGCGGCAGGGAGTAAGGCCTTCAGAGGAAATCTGAGCTCTGAGCTGGGTTTTGAAAACTAAATGTGTTTGAGTGGGCATCTTTAGGAAGTGTGATCAAAAACAGAGTGAATGTTGCTGCTGAGCATCATCCTACAGGAAGGCAGCTTCAGAAAAACAGTGTGCCATCATCCACCTCATTCACCAGGTCTGATACCATGTGACTTCGGACTCTTTCTCCAAAGCCAAAATGGCCATGAAATGTAACCATTTTGAATTAGTCCAGGACCTCAGGAAGACAGGACAGCACAAGTAAAGACATTCACAAAAAAGCACTTCCAGAATTGCTTCAGAAAGTGGCAAGAATGATGGGATGAGTGTGTTCAAAGTCAGGGGAAGTATTTTGATGGCGATTAATGGCAGTATGCCTTTTACTGTAATAATTTTAAAATATTTTGTTAGTACACATTTGGAGTAACATTCACCATGTTTTTTAGTCCTACTGTCTGAAAAAAATAACAGGTAGAAGAAGAATTGAAATCATTCAATGCAAACTCACAGGCTTAAGTTCAGTTTGGGTAGGGTACAGGGAGACAGATTGGCCTGTTTTAAGAGTTTTTAATAGAGCTGTCCAAAGGTCATCCTGAGTTTCTAGTCTCCAGATGGGTGAAAGCACTAGCAAGTCATCTTTTTTGTCAAAGAGTGCAAGGGAATGGGTCACTCGGGCAGAATGAAGCATAAGAAGGGTTTAGGGACCTACATTCTGGGGTCAGACCCCTAAACCCGACTCTTCTACCTACAGATTCTGGGGTTATGATAATTAACATTCAAGTGCTCAGACCAGCACCTGTTACAGTGAGTGCTAAGTAAGTCACTAAGAAATATTGGATATTATTGCTGACACTGGGGATAGTTGATGTGCTCTTTAACATTCCTCTTCCCTTGACATTTGAAGTTCTAATTGTGCAATTATGTGACAACATTCTGTTGAATTAAGACACGATGATGAGGAAAAAGAAGCAACAACCAAAGCTGTTACCTCTACTCTGCAGCAAAGATTTAAATAAAACTATCTTTAGTTGAACAAGAATACACTGTATTGGCAATGCTCTTGCCCTGACCTTTCTGGCCTTTCTGTGTTTTCCACCACCTACCCAGAATATTTTTTTGAAGGGCTGATGCTGCATGATTCTACCTAGTTTATGTTTTTCTTTATCTTATAGATAAAGTGGCCTCAGTTTGAGTAGAAATGCCTACTCAGACATTGCGATTGGAGAGAATGGATGAAGATGAGTTAATGGAAGAAGTCTTGGATAAGTTCATTAATTCTCACGAGCAAACATATAAAGAATTTCTGGGCACTTTCATTCATCTTTCAAAAGGTAAAATGAACTTTTTACTAATTTTTCACAAAGTAGAATTGAATTTTCTACTGCAGTGGAGGTAGAAAATTATACATTTATTTATGTCAGTGGTACCTTTTAAGAAATATTATTTCACTAGTATTCATGCAAATCTTTGATTGGGTAACTCTTACTAGGGCATCTGTAATTGATATGTGTTACAATTTCCTCATCCAGGAGCTATGTTATGGAGTCAGAGTCATTGAACTTGTTAACTAAAAAATGTCCTGAGACATTATTAATGTACTCATTTATTATTTAATATATTCATTTCACTTTATTTTTTAAGAAATACAAATGAAGAGAGTCCTGATTGTTAAAAGAATATTTAAAATGTAAACCCTGGACACATTTGGATCCTGGAACAACCACTTATTGGCAATGTGACCTGGGTATGCATGACTGACTGTTAATTAGAGGGGAAAATAATATTTCCCTCCAGTGTTGAGAAAGGTTGTTGAGGTAATCCATGTAAAATTTACCTTAGTGATTAGCACATAGTAAGCACTTAGGTGTGCTAAGTATTACTGTAGTTTGGAAAGTGATGATGATGATAATGGTGATGATGATGATGATGATTTGATACTACTGTGATTTCTAGAGATAGGAAATAATACCTTAGACCTGTGGGTAATGACTTAGTGCCTAAAGGCAAAACCTAATCTGTCTTTCCTTGTGTGTTTCACTTGCCCCATATAGTATTGATATTTTTAATTAGCTCAGCACTTAAAAGTTGGGTAATTTTATATGGAAGTCTTGATTTGTGCCATTTAATCCCATGCAGTGAGATCTGTTACTTATGATTTCCCTCCTGGCAATGTCGGCTGAAGCTCAGGACCCCCAGCCCCTTGAGCTCTCCAGCTTGCCATGCTGTCACACTCAGTCTGAAAATAACGCGCACACGTCATGTTCTTTGTTCATTTAACTGGCACTCGGGGGCACTAGAGTTGCAATCTTTGTTCTAGGTTCTGCCTCAAATCGTTATTGCCTTGCTGTCAGCCATGGGCCTTTCCTGGCTGTTGACCCACATTTGAGGATCCCGTTGAAGTCATTGCTTCTCCAGCTGTGTGTGAGACTCACCTGAGAGCTTTTGGAATGCATTGGTACCAGAGTCCACTCTGAAGCTCTTCCAGGGCTCTCTAAGGAGTTGATACTTTTTGTAGACTCTTCTGGAAATTCTAATGTGTATCTATGGGTGAAGATAGGGAGGCTTATAATCCCCCAGGTCATGACACTCTTAGGAAACCTAGTTTCATGCTTGCAAGTAGTGATTCATATAGTCTAAAGAAATATAATAGAAAAGTAGTTATAATGGAACATGCACAGAATAGGTCGAGTATCCTAATCTGAGATCTGAAAATCTGAAATGCTTTAAAATCTAAAACTTTTTGAGCACCAATGTGATGTAGAGGTAGAAAATTCCACTCGATCTCATGTGAAAAGTCAAAGTCAAAAAACTGGTACACTAAAAAAAGTATCGTGTAAAATTATTTTCCAAGCTAAGGAATGTATGCATCATAAATGAATTTTATAAATGTTTTGATTTGGGACCCATTCCCAAGATACCTCATTAGGTATATGTGGGTATTCTAAATATGAAAAATCTGAAATTCAAAACACTTTTGTTTACAAGCATTTTAAACAACGATACTCAACCTGTAGAATAACATTGGTATTTATTTTATTTAAAATTAAACAAAAAAACATGGGCAATAGGTTTTATTTATACTATCAAATGGAGAATTAAGGATTATCTAACTTTGAGACTGTGAGTTACCTGTTTTGATATGATATGTAGATGAAATTAATCTTTAAAAATGGACAAATCATTTTTTAGTTTATGAATTTGAGTTTCGGAATATGCTTGCTTTTTCTGAGCCTAATGATCAAGTTCTTGCATTCTGGACCCAAAGAAAGTTAAAACTGGCAGAATTTAATGAATTTTGGTGTGCCGATGGCATTTTGAAAATTCAAATTATTTTGGAAATCACTTGTATGGGTAATTTGACTTTTGTAATCTGGAATAATAACAACTTTTTGCTGGGAGTTTGGTGTTTTAAGCAGTTACCTATATTTTGTGGGGAGGACAAGGGGTTTAGTCTAGTTTCAGATTCCAGTAGGATCGTTGCATGCAGAGTGAAAACTGCTGCAGAGATAGTGACTTCATTTTGAGTTCAGTTTGCAGCTCAAAACTGAGCTGAAATAAATGACGATGTAAGTCACATAAACTGTATCTCCATGCACACCAGTTGTTTTTTCCTTTCAAAACATCCCTAGGCAGCAGTTCACATTATAAACTAATGACCTGAAAAAATTCCTCTTAAAGCATAAAGAGTTGTGAGTGCAAAAATATGCCTTAAATCAGGA
Organism: Thryonomys swinderianus; assembly: GCA_004025085.1. NCBI lineage: Eukaryota > Metazoa > Chordata > Mammalia > Rodentia > Thryonomyidae > Thryonomys > Thryonomys swinderianus. The sequence continues at coordinate 12,366 of PVIC010012704.1, read as the reverse complement.
GTGTCTTCTTTTCCTCTGGAACGTTTCAATACCATCTTAAAAACCAAATAGGACTTAGGGACAGGCCTACGATTTGAATGATTGCGTAGAGATTTGGTCTAGGTTAATATAGTCAGTTCTGTTTGAGAAAAGTATTAAGGTTCTTCCTTCAATATCCTGATCATGTTTCTCACCCCTTGCATTCCATGCCTTTTGTTTGTCTCAATGTGTTTGGTTGTTTTGCTGATTTGCCATGAATATTTTCACTGTTAAATTGTTTATTGCTGTGCATACTTATGTACATTTCTTTGGTAAGTTCAGTTTCTCAATTCCATTTTTCTATTGATTGACTGTTCTATTTATTTTTATAATAGTTATATGCCGGAATGCTTATGGGATTCATTTTCTTTCCAAGAGTGTTAAAAGGGTCAGTAATCCTATTAAAAATATTTCCCTGGAAAAATTAAATTACAGTCTTGTTGAAAGAAATTCACATTACTCTTTCACATTCCCAGAACCATTTGGAAACTTAATATTTCAGTGTAATTCTCACTACAGTACATTTTCATGATCATATTTTGAAGTTTTTTCTTTTAAAAAATTATAAATTTTAAGCCATGGTAGATATTTGCTCATAAGTACAATATTGTATCCAAATGTCCAAAAAGACATTAATTATTGTTTTAACTAATAATTGAATTCTCAATAGTATCTTCAGTTTAAGAAGATAAGTTTAGTCATATGTGCTAGAAAATCATAATACAGGTTTTTTTTTTTGAGACAATGTCTCACTTTGTAGTTTAGGCTGGCACTGAACTCACTATGTAATCCAGACAAGCTTTGAACTCAGCAGTCCTCCTGCCTCTACCTTCCGAGTGCTGAGATTACAGGCATGAGCCACCATGCTTGGGATTGTGGTGTGTGGTACTGATTGCTGGTGGGTGTGAGTCACCATGTTCAGCATTGTGGTATATGGTTACTGGAGATCGAACTTGGCACCTTGTGCTTACAAAGCAGATACCAGAACCACTGAGCTAAATTCTCAGCCCCAGATGTTTTTTCATTATTGGTAAAGGCATTATTATATTGTTGACAGTGTGGATAAAGATAAGTACTAGATTTCAATCTTCTGTATCTTAGTTTCTTTATTAATATATGTACTTTATAGAGCTTTCTAGAATAGGTGGGGGAAAGCTTCCCTTTTTCACATTTTTATTTTTTTCTTAGATTCTAAAAACACAGATGTGAGTAATTATGTTTGATTTTTTTTTTCTGTATGGGGGATTGAACTCGGCCTTGTGCCTGTGAGGCAGGCATGCGACCATTATTATTTTTTGTTAATGCAGTCATTCATTTATTCCTTTATTAGTGCTTTGAATATCTTGTTATGATCTAGGTCTTATTTTGGAGGCTGAGGATTCAAAAATAAGTGGAAGAAGTAAAGCCCTTATAGTCCAGTGAGAGGTAAACAAGTAAGGAGAAAAATGAAAATAATGTATAAGAACCAGTTGTAGAGATAGACTCCATGCTGAGAGCTTATAGGAGGGTCCCTCAGACTGTAGTTGAGGAGAGGCAATAAAAATTCCCCATCAGATGGCTCCCCTCCCTAGATTACCAACATCATCCTCTGCAGGTAGTGTGCTGGCAGCAGCTTCTTGGGTTTTCAAAAGTATGAGCTAGAGAACCCTCTTCTTATGAAATGTCTATTCTCATGTATTTTTGTTATAGCAACAGTAAACTGGCTTGAGTCTGGAATAACATGGAAATATAACTTGCCTTGTGTCTTAAGGCAGTGAGTAGAGCATGGGAAGTTTTGACAGATTATGAGCTAAAGAACGAAACATTAAAATACCTCCATGTCATGGTTTCCATTGGTTTTGTTGCATAGTTTTCTTTTATACAGTTAGACTTTGAAATAGTAAGTCTCCCAGATGAGGATGTAGTCTTGCTTCAGTAAGATTTATAATTATTTCTGAACTGCTGAAAGAAAAAGGCAATTTCTTTTTAATTTCCCTCCATATTAGTTTGACCCTGCTGTCTGATATTAGAAGTATTTGCTCCCACCTTTTAGAGTGATGGCTACTTCTCAGCTTGCTCTTACAGAGATTATGTTGATAAGAAGCCAGTAACTTAGAAAGTGACACTGCGTGTTTTCAACTCCCATTTTGTTACATGTTGTGATTTGGGGGCAGTGCTGGAGAGCTATGGCATTGAATGCTGAAAGTTACTTGTTCTCCAAAGCTTGCATGTGCCGAAGGACTGGTATGCGATGTGGTGGTACCTTGGTGGTGGAATCTTTGAGAAGTGAAGCCTGCTGTGAGAGGATTAGGTCACTGGAGGTCCTGTGCTCAGAAGGGATTAATGCTGGTCAGTGGAGTTATTTAGTTCCAGTTGAATGAGTTGCTATACAAAGGGCAATACTGAGTCCTTGGGCTTGGCTTCCTGTGATCTTTCTTTGCACTTGTTAACCCTGTGATACCATTTGCTGCAAAGCTCTCCTCAGTTCACCAGGATCACTCTTTAAAAAATTTTTTTTGAATCTTTATTGGTACATTATATATACACATCATGATCACACTCAACAGTGAGAATGTGTACCAGTATATGACATAACTTAATTCTCATTTTTCCCCCTTCCCCTACCCAGCCTACAACCCCTACTCCCTATATTCATAAGCTTTGTTTCCTTTTTTTAGTCATCACATTTTTTCTTTTCCCTTGTTACTTACCCCCCACCCCATTTCCCTTTGAATATTTTCTATTCATAATATGTACCATACATTGTAGAACTCATTGACATCTTCAGTTTCTCATACCAGAGAAAAGACACAATGTTTACACATCTGTGACCTATTTATTTCACTTATGAGTATGACCTCAAGGTATGTCCATTGAGTATAAATGAATCAAGTTTATCATTTTTTTTTTTTTGAGACAGGGTCTTACTTTGTAGTTCAGGCTGTCTCTGAGCTCACTATGTAGTCCAGGCAAGCCTCGAACTCAGCAATCCTCCTGTCTCTGCCTCCCGAGTGCTGGGATTACAGGTGTGAGCCACCACGCCTGGCACTGTGGTATGCAGTATTGATTGCTGGTGGGCATGAGTCTCCACGCCCAGTGTTGTATGTGGTACCAGGGATCGAACTCAGGACCTTGCGCTTGTGAGGCAGGCGCTGGAACCACTGAGCCAATCTTCCAGCCCCCTCAAGCTTATCATTTTTATGGCAGAGTAATACTACCTTTTATATATAAGAAAAACACATCTTCTTTATTCAGTCTCCAGTTGATGGGCATCTGGGTTGTTTCCAAGATTGGGCTATCACAAACTGAGCTGCTGTGAATACGGGTATACATATATCTTTACAATATGATTCTTTTAATTCTTTTGAGTATATTCCTAGCAGGGGAATAGCAGGGTCAAATGGGTCCTCTAATCCTAGTTTTCTGAGAAATCTCCACACTGATCTTCACAATGGTTGAACCAGCTACAATCCCACCAACAGTGGAGAAGGGTTCCTTTCTTGTCGCAGCCTCACCACCATTTATTGTTGGTTGATTTCACAATAGCAGCCATTCTTTGTGGAGTGAGAGGAGATCTCAGTGCTGTTTTCATCTGCATCCCTCAAATGACAAGTGATGTTGAATATTTCTTCATATGTTTCTTGGCTGCTTTTACATTGTCCTCTGTGTTCATTTCACCTGCCCATTTTTAAATTGAGTCTTTAAATTTGAGGGGGCTGATTTTTTTAAGCTCTTTGTATATTCCAGATAGTAGCCCTTTGTCTGAGAAATAGCTGGTAAAGATTTTTTCCCCATATTATTGGTTGTCTTTTCACTTTGTCAGTGGTTTCTTTCGTTGTGAAGAAACTTTTTAATAAGATGAGATCCCATTTGTTGATTCCTTCTGTTAGTTCTCATGCTATAGAGGTTAACCAGCATCAGTCTTAGCAGATACTGGTGCTGTGCTTTTGCATTTAAAAAGTATGAGCTAAATAAACCTTTTTATAAAGTATCTAGACTCAGGTTTTTTATTATAACAAGAAGCAGAGTAATATAGAGGGTTGTAGTAATTCCAGTTTCTTGCCCTCTCTTTGTCTTTCCTGATCCCTCGCTCTCTCACATTCATATCCACATACCTGTACCCATAACCATACCCACATCATTACTGTTTCTATTATGTACTTTATGCTGTGTTTAATTTCCATGAAAGTTGTCTGTTTTTACCAACTATTTAACAAAATAGTTTGAAAAGTGAAATTAATTTACTGTGATTTTAAGCTTGTTGTTATGTTAATTAAATTCCCCATGAGGTAGGACACATTGTGTCTGAATATTCAGGGTAAATGGTTGTGCCTGTGGTTTTATAAATTGGCGATATTCTGGACTGTGTTAAGTTCTAAATTTTAGAGTTTCAAAACAACTGAATACATTCCATTTTTTCTTATAGATTAATAATCTCATGTAGGCATAGAGAATTTAATATATTATTCACATTTAATTATTTAGGGAGTTGTGCTAATGCTCTGCCACCATTATAAATTTCAGGAATACATGTTTACCATACATTTGTCCCTATATGGTGTGTTCTGTCCGACAGAGTAGCTGCTAGTCACATGTGACTACTAAATACTTGAAAGGTGGCTTATTCTACTCAATTAAATTTTATTTATTTTTAGTTAACTTAAAGGTAAGGTTAATAAATGATACCCAGTTTACTTACTGGAAAATGTTTTAAAGGTGTTAGGGACAAAATTTAGGTTTGTGAATCAACTTTTTAGATGTAAATATTATGAAATCTAAACATAAATCATGTTTCTGAAGAAAATTTGGTGTCTGTATTGCGATAATACTATAATTGTAAAATATACACTGGATTTTGAAGACGGTATAAATCTCGAGTGTAAAATATCTCAGTGACATTTTTATCTTGATTATTGAAATAATATTTTGGCAAATTGATTTAAATGAAATATTACTAAAGTTCACTTTTATTCATTTATAAAATTTTATTTAATATGGCTACTTGAAAATTTGATGCCATGTGTTGTTTACATTATATTTCTGTTGGGCATTACTGCCATACACCAGTAGTTCTTCAACTTGGGGGACTACTGAAAGACTTTTTTTATAATGGCAAGCTTTTATAAAAACACAGACTTTCAGGTCTATGTTAGGCGCATGAAATAAGTCTATATAGCAAGGAAACTAGGAATTTTTATATTCATAAAATGCTTGATGTTTCTAGATGTGCTTCTAGTGTTTTTTTTTTTTTTTGGTTTTTGGTTTTTTTTTTTGAGACAGGGTCTCACTTTGTAGCTCAGGCTGGCCCTGAGCTCACTATGTAGCCCAGACAAGCTTGGAACTCAGCAATCCTCCTGCCTCTGCCTCCCGAGTGCTGGGATGACAGGCGTGAGCCACCACACCCCGCACTGTGGTATGTGGTATTGATTGCTGGTGGGCATGAGTCACCATGCCCAGCATTGTATGTGGTTACTGGGATCGAACACAGGGTCTTGCGCTTGTGAGGCAGGCGCTGGAACCACTGAGCTAAATATCCGGCCCTGTACCTCTAGTTTTGAGAGTCACAAATCCTTATCATGCAGTCTTCTCAAAGTTAGGGGCAAAATACTTGTTTAAGACACCTGATAATCATTTAAGTTAGTTTCCATTTAAATTGTAAAGTTAATGGGGATAGTCTAGTGTTCTTTATTTTAGAATCTTTATAGCTATATAAAGATTCACTTTGCATTTATTGAATGCCTTTTAATTGTCATGATAAATAGCAATTACTATTCCTTTTTAAAAATTTAAAAAAATTTTTGTACTAGGGATTGAGCTTTCACACTGAGCTATAACCTAACTTCTTTCTATTTTCAGTTTTTTCTTTGAAACAGGGTCTTGCTAAGTTTTTAGGTTGGCCAGGCAGTGCTCAAATTTGTGATTGTCCTGCCTCATCCTCCCAGAGTATTGGGATCACAAGTGTGTACCATACCACTAATGAGTTTTAAAGCTCAGCAAACTGAATGCCACTGTATATTAGAAATTCTCTGGTGCCAGGTGGAGGACTCAGGTACCAGACAGCTCACCATCTGTACCATCATATCTCCCACAGTTACTTGGCCCTGTGAGATTGTGAGAAGCCATGTATTATTGCTGATAGCAGCTAACATTTAGTGAGCACTCGGCACACTTAGCACTTCATGAGGATCTTCTCAATCCTTACAATTGCCTAGTGAAGTGTGTATGTGTGTGATACATTTTACTTTTTATTACTTTTATTTTTCCCAGTAACTTATTGTTATAGATTGCACTTGCACTCCTCAAGTTTGTGTCGAAACTCTGACTCTGATGTGGACTGTCTTTGGAGACAGGGCTCTTAAAGAGGCAGTGAGGATTAAATGGGGTTGGAAGTTAGGGCTCTACTCCAGTACAACTGGTGTCCTCATAAGAAGAGAAGAAGAGACACCAGGCCATGCCAAGTCAACAGAGACAAAGCCAAAAAAAAAAAAAAAAAAAAGCCAGGGAATGACAATGAGAAAGGAGCTTTCTGTAGGCCTAGGAGAGAGGCTTTGGGAGAAGCCAGGCCTTCTGACACCTTGTTCATTGACAAAACACATTTTGGTTTAAAACATCCAGCCAGTGGTGTTCCATTATGGTGAACCAGGCAGCCTTGCCCACAGGGGTGTAACTGGTCGGGGTTACAGTTGGACCGCAGGCCTGCTCAGTATAGTTCACAGCGCACATCCTGAACTGCCTGGTTTTCTGCCTTCCTTTCAGCCCTGGGAAGTTTTCTCAAGATACAGGGGACAGTAAAATGTGGATGCCCTACTGCAAACTATTCTGTCCTCTTTAGAGTTTCGGCTACACAGGGACTTGCTTCTTGTGCATGTTGTTCTCTGCTGTTATTCTGGTGCCTACAGAGATGCCTGATGCTGTGGCATGAGTTGATGCTTCATGAACCTTTGTTGAATAAGTGAAATGAAAAGAAAATGAGAGAAGAATGGAAGACCAGCAGGGTGCTCAGGTTCAACCTTGATGAGTATGTCCATTTATTCCAGGCACACAAAAGAGAGCCCACAAGAGAAACTGTTGTATTTGGATTTGATGCATTAGGTAACTGGGAACCATAGTGGAATTGACAAGCAAGCAAAAAGCAATAACATGCAATGTAGGCAAGTTTGAAAGGTAGAGGTGAAGAAGGAAAGAACTCTTTAGATTCAGGAGAGTAGTAGGAGGCAGAGTCCAGATTGGGGTCATGGAGAAGCCAATAGAGTAACAGGTGACTGGTGGGAGCAGGGAGAGGAAAGTCAGATGAGTGACACATGTTTAGCCCAGGAGCTGCTGAGGCCCGTGGAGGCCAAGTGACTTGTTCAAAGCTGGTTGTCATTTGAGGAGTCTTTTGTTCTTATTTTTTCCTTATTGCGTTTATGTTCTGTCGAGAGCTGAGTGTCTTGGGTTGGGATTTAGTTTACACTTCTGATACATTTTGACTTGTCAGTTCAGCCAAAGGAATATCACTACTCATACTTGACAACTTAAAAAAAAAGTGTAATTAAAAATGAAACTGGTGACAGCACATAAAACAACGCGTTTCAAAAGTTGACATATTTTGGTCCCCAAAGCTGTTTGAATTTGAATATTAGAAATGCATCTTTAGAGGAGGGGTGGTACAAGGAGAGGCTTTTCTCAGTCTCAGGAACAAATTTAATCTCTGCCACAGCAAAAATACCACAGAGAAAAGTTACAGAAAGCAGCTGGCTTTCTTACCAATTTCGGAGGAGGAAAAGAATTTCAGTAGAGCATAAAAACAGCTTTCTCTCATAAAAGAAAACACAAGAAGAGAAAGAGTCCTCGCTGCGTAGCCTTTTGCAGTTATTTTCTGTCAAGTAGTAGACAGAGACCAGAGGGCTTAACATTGTTTTGATGCCCCACGATAGCAGGCTGCCTGCCACAGGAAGTCGGGAGTAACTGGCCAGCTTTCTGCTTCCAGGTGGCCCTTGTGCTGCATGTTCTGCACTGTGGTTATCAGTCATTTAATTCCCTACTGAATATCGAGTGGTGTTTTTAGTTCACAGCCCATTTGCAGTATCTTTCTGTTTCCTTTTTTTCGTTAGCCACATTAAGGAAAAAAAAAAGCAGTTCGGGGGAAACACTTTGCAAAATGCGAATTTAACAGCAAGAAGCACCATTAAAAATCACACAGAAAATAACAATAAACCTACTTAACACGTAGGCCCCTAGGACAGTGTTTACTTGGGGGGGGGGCATTGGAGAAGGTGTCCTAAGAGAACTTCGTAGATGAAAGCACTTGATCATTAAAAAAACTAGTCTGACACCCTAAGAAAGGGAGAAAGGAGGCAGTGTTATTTTAGAACTTTTTTTTTTGATTGATTTTTTTTTTGGTATTGTTGAAAAGAAGTAAAAGAGGACAAGAATAAAAGCTTGTAGTTTTATAAGGATCATAAATTCAATAGCCATCTGCCTGTGACCTCTCTCTCATAGCGTCCAACTTCACACAGAACAGTGAAGGGGGAAAAACTGTATTGAGCAGACCAAAGTAATTCATAGCAGACTCTTTGTGGAAGAGTCCTGCAGCATCAGGAATGTTAACCTGTTGTTTCTCTGAGGAGGGAACATCTGCAAAGTGTAATTAAGCAGTTTTCATTTGTTTCTCTGTTTCTTTTTGTCGTCACTAAATCACTCCACTGAGGGAACAAATTGACAAATTAGGAGACACAGAAAAACTGCTGGTTCAGTTGCAGAAGGAAATTTCCCTCCTCAAATTATGACCAATTTTGAGCTGATCGAGGCATTTTGTGTTAGATATATTAGCATAAATCTTCAGCTGTGGTTGTTACAATTTATGTTCATTCCAAACATGAATATTTGGTCCATAGATAATAGTTTGTTTTTCACATCTGCAGTAGTTTAGGTGTAATTGGATAAGGAAAGGAAACACATTTGAATATGTACAACATACTGAATTATAATCATTAAATTTATTTTTGACGGTGGTCTCAACGCATGCTATTTTGTTACAATAAATATCTTTTCTAATGTGCTTCGTCAGTAAGGTATAATTACAATTGATTTGTTTTCAGATAAAAGGATCATTTTCTTTAATTCTGTCTGGCTTTTCAATTTACATATGTTATGTATGGGGCACTTCATATGCACATATAAATGAGACAGTTGGACTTTCATTGGCAAATGGGACTTTAAAATTTTACAAAGCTACTAAGAGTTAAATAAACTTTGGAGTTAGTCATTCTCTACCTGTGGTTATTTTATATAATAGTAAGTAGCTGCATACTTGGTTTGTATTTACTTAACTGCAGACATTATTCTTACTCATTGTGGTTCAGTATGTTTCATTTTGAAGGAAAAAGATAAATCACTCCTTGTGAGACTGAAGTGGTTGCAGGTCTATCCGCTGTGACTCAGTTGAATGGACAAATATTCACATCTGAATGGTTTTAGCAAAAGATTCATTCAGCCATGAAACAATAATATTTTCTTTGAAATGGTCGACTAAACCCAAAGGGATACAAACAGGAAACTTTATTTTAACCAAACTGCTCTCTCCTTTTTATGAAAATCAAACCACAGGTGGGCATGGGGGCTCACACCTGTCATTCCAGCACTTGGGAGGCAGAGGCAGGAGGATTGCTGAGTTCGGGGCTTGCCTGGGCTCCATAGTGAGCTCAGGGCCAGCCTGAACTACAACGCGAAACCCTGTCTCCAAAAAAAAAAAAAAAAAAAAAAAATCAAACCACAGCCTTTTACATATGTGTTTTTTGTGTCCTTTTTCTCTATTTGGATTTGTTCTACAAATGACAGATTTAAGCGATGCCAACTAGCTTGCCCTTCTTGGAGCCCCTGCTCTCTTAGTACAGGAAAAAGTGGTACTGTTTTCCCTTTAGGGCTTGGTCGTCCTTTTCCGTTAGGTTTTGTAGTTATACGAGATGGTGATTATAATCACTCTCTAATTCTCTTGAGTTTAATCTCTAATTATGGTATGTGTTAGTCCAGTGCTTGCTAATATTGAGGTTATTTTGTTAGTATGGACTATGCTGGATGGTTTTAGGCATTCATCTAGAACCTGGGAATAGAGGGATCAGTCAAACAATCCTTAATCTAGAAAAACATATCATTCTTATTTATTTTGCTATCTGTTTGTAGAGATTGATGGGATTCTGAAACGCTCCAGATGTATGAATGCAGAATAGCAATTTGTATATTTATAGATTGTATAGTTAGATCTTATTATAAGGTATTATTATCTACTCTGTGTATGATGCTGATAAAATATTATTCAGCCTTTGTTTCTAGGGCCTTGGTTTTAAATTGACCAAATACTCTATGAGTTTAGAAAAAAGCAGTAAGAATGACCAAAGCAATGGATATTCAGATCCTTTTTATTCCAAGCTATTTAATATTTATCTCTGTTACTAATAAGGGTTGTTTTGGATGAGTCTCTAAAAATGACCTAATGTGTGATATTTGCATGACTTAGATCTGTTCTTGAAGTGTTCGAATGCCATATACTGAAGTTTGAATGGTAGATTATTACAATTTCATGCAGAGAGAGAAGTTATTCTCTCTGATACCTTGATAACTTCAAAGAAGGATCTCTTTGTAAAGAGGAGGGAAAAGTTAGCCTCCCTCCCTTTAACTCCTATAATTTAGGAGAGTTAAAGAGTTTGTCCTCCATAGATGTATCTTTAGGTAGGCAGAAGGGTAGGGTGATAGGGTAAAGGAAAATTTTTCAAGCTGGAGATGTTTAGCTTTATGAAGATTGTATTAAACAGCCCATATAGTTCTCATTTTATTGTAGGCAGGGCCAGTGTGTTGAAGAATACTGCTTTATTTTTGAATCAAGAGATCTGGTTACTGGTCTGGGGATATAATTCTTTGGGCACAAAGGCTACCACTTATTCTCTGGTTCTCAAACAGAAATAATTCTGTCCTTTCAGTATGTCTCATGACTGCCTGAGAATCTGCTGAAATATACATGAAAGTACTTGGTAAGTCGTAAAGACTTACTCAAGTGTAAAGTTTTGTGATGAGGGGAACTAGGATATAAAAGAGAAACATCAAAGGTAAATGGTTAGGAAATCTTGAATGTACAATATGAAAATATATAAAATACTGGCCACAATGTTGGTTGTTCACACTATTCCTTGAAGTTGTGAAGACCAGCTATGTATAGTTTACATCATATATATATTATATATATATAATATATGTATGTATGTGTGTATGTATGATAGTATTAGACTATAAAACCCAGGGAATAATCCTACACTGGCCTCTGGTGGACAGACTACATACTGTGTTTACATATAACCTTCAGACAATATTACTTATATGCTATGACAAAGATAAGGTATCACATCCTTCTTTTAATTATCAACATTTAGACTGTTTCATGACATCTTTGCCTGGGAATTGTATTTCATGTCTACATAAAATCATGTTGGAGATGTTTATTAAAATGCAGAATCCTTCGGGATCTGTCCTTAAAATCGAAGGGAGCTCAGGAACACTGATTTTTCAGACCAGCTTTGAAAAAAATGTCCTAAATGAGACTGAGGATGGGTAAAGGGAGATACATGCATTCTTTAAATGTTTTGCTTACATTGGTGTATACATTGCAGTTTAAAAAAAATTTCTTTTTGGTGGTACCAGGGATCAAACTCAGGCCCTTGTGCATCGAAGGTTGGCGCGGTACCACTTGAGCTAAATCCCCAGCTCTACATTGCAGTTTTTGAGGAATAAATTCTGTAGATTTTATGAAATTGAGACACTCCCACCAAGGATAATTGTTTTAATTTAGCATATGACTTTTTTGCTTAATATTACCCTTTTACTTAAAAGACACAAAAGAATGACAAGTATAAGAATAGTAATTTTCCTGCAGTCCCGTTGATCAGGTACAGGCTGGAATACAGTTACTCACATTGTTTTAGGGTGGGCTAAGTTCAGCATGTATTCTGTTCCAAGTCTGAAAGATACTAGTGCATGTGTCTGTGGGTGAAAGCTATTATGTTCCTTCTGTTTTTGCCAAGATCCAGGTTCTTTGTGAACATGTGTTATTATGAGTGCACAGATGAGGGGAGATCACACAGGCTGTAGAGACATCTTGTTGCCTGCACTTCCCAGAAGTATCCTTCCAGTAGTTTTACTGCTTCTGTTATCTTTTCTGCTACATGTTTTGTGTACAAAGATTCTTAAGGTATATTTCAAACGGAGTTAATACTATAAAGTTAATGTTAAAACGGTGGAGTTTTATGACTAGGGTAGCTGACTAAAAGAGGGATATCAAATTTAATTATTGAAGAAGTTTTGATCTATAACTTAAAATGTAAAATACATGTGTGTAGTCCT
>PVIC010012703.1:0-30085 GCA_004025085.1 Thryonomys swinderianus | reverse complement strand
CGAATAAATAGGATTCTGAAAGAAAATAAAAGAGCATGTATATAGAGGGTGGGGAGGTGTGGGTGGGTAGGGATATGGGTAAAAATGAGAATTAACTTGTGTCGTATATTGGTACAAATTCCCCAATGTTATGTGTGATTGTGAGATGTATATAAATTGTACCAATAAACAATCTTTAAAAATGCAAATCCTTGCTCACAGCCATCAGTCTGAAGTTTATGTGCCTAAAGGGTAAACTGCGGTAAATGAAGGCAGAGTGGACTAAGGCGATTTCTCAGAGTTGATCTACAATCTGAAAACAGCTGCTTATTTCCCTGTCATGTCTGCATTAGTCTTTGTAGAAATGAGTTTTCCTCTAATCTTCAACTTCTTCCGTTAATGTGGGATATGTTTTTTCGTATCCAGTTATATGGGAATAAATGAAAATTTCAATAAATATTGTTCAAGTAAAAAGAAATGGCCAAAATATTATTCAGAGTGCAAATCATAGGCAAAGACTCTCTCTTTCAAAAATAAAGCAAACGAAAAACGAGAATTAATTTGTGTCATATACTGGTACAAATTCCCCAATGTTGAGTACGATTGTGAGCTGTAAATAAAATGTACCAATAAAGAATTCAATTAAAAAATAAAGCAAACTTTCTTTGCAACAAACAAAAAGAAACTACCAGTATTAATGAAAAAATTAGCATATATCTTAAAATATTTTTGAAACAATAAAATAGATAATTTGGGGAATTATAACTTTACATATACCAAACACTGTTGAACTGTACAGTTTAGTGGACTCTTTCATAGTACGTTGATTTTATCTCAATCAAGAAGATTTATTTCAAATAAGACAGAACAAACTAATCATATGGATTGCATTATTTGTTTTGTTGTATTGCTGTCATATTTTTTTCTTCACTAAAATAAATTTTAATAAATTTTAGTGAAGAAAAATTCCTACCCAACCAAAGTTTCCCAATATTGCTATATGGAAGCTTGGCCACATTTTATGGAGCTCTCATATACATTCTGCATTGTACCTTGTTTCTGACAAAGGCACATATCCTAAACGACAGGGTAGAGCAGAAAGAGTGCTCATTTTTAATGATGATCCATTAAAAATTAAGAGTGAAAGACAAGATAAAAGAACATAAATGTGAAAAGGCAAAAGCAGGAGTGAGGGTGCATGAGTTTCCTGTAGCTGCTATAAGAAAGTACCACAAAAGAGGTCTTATAAAGAGACAATGGTTATTCCTTCAGAAGTTTGAAGGTTAGGAGGCCAAAGTTGCTGTGTTAAGACCAAGGTGACAGTAAAGCCTCAGAAGCTCTAGGGAGAAATCCCTCCTGAGTCTTTTCCAGTTTCTGACGGCTTCAGTCACAAGATGCTTGTGGTCACATTATTCCAATTTTCAACCCTCTTTCCCTTACGTCTGCGTGACACCTCCTCCTCAGCATATCTGCTTATAAAGTCTTGCTTTGCCCTCTTTTATCAGGCTACATATGGTTACTTTTAAAGCCACCTAGATTGAATGCAATCATGTGTACTCCTAAGAAGTAAGTGGTGAAGATACAGAGAGATACACAGAAGTAGGTAGCATGAGATGGGACACAATCAGGTGGGGCATATCTGTATTTCAAGGCCTTTAACCACAGCTGTCATTTTACGTCTATAATAAGATAATATACACAGGTTCTAGGGGTTACACTGTGAAACCCTTTTTAAACCTACACACAATGAAAAGAGAGGATAAAACAACATTCTACTAAGAAGCTCACACTAGTGCAGGTAGTGATTACTGAAACAATCTTAAATGGAAGAGTAGCCACAGGCTGTAGCAGGAGTCTCAAAGATCAGTTTTACACTGTATGCCTTGCTGTATGCCTCAATGTTTCTGTATTTTCCATAAATACTACCTCAGAAACAGAGCTTTGTAAAAGAAACTATCTGAGTTTCAGAGAGGTTGTAATATATATTAGAAATGGTCATGAGAATTTTTATCCCTGATATACTTGGAACAGGATTTGGGATAAGAATTGGAGCTACATTTATCTAAATAAGAGAAATACATTGTTGTCACTGGGACAGCACTATGTTATCATATGTTAAATTGAACTTCATCCACATTAATTTTGCATTTCTGTTCTTGCTAGGCTCTTCACTCATTTCTGGGAACCATTTCATTTAACTCTATGCTATCTTTTCTGTCTTCTTTTCTGCCTTCTGTTTAAGCTCAAGTGAAAGATTATGTTGCTATACATTCCTACTGGAAAATAATAATGTATCTAGCCCAGTGATATAGTAATTCCATGTGCTTGTCTCTTAGGTTATAGTTTTAACTCATTAAATCTTAATTTTCAAATATGATGCGGCTTTATATTTTCAGAAGGATACATTTTGTTGGAGAGAAAAGAAGAAACTCTGATAGAATGACTTCAGAACTACACAGGTGCTTTGCATACACAATGTTGTCTGTATTTTGCTTCCCCTAAATTGCAGGCTTTCTTTGTTGAATGGTGAAGTTGACATCAGAGTGCATGATAGGATAGAAATAAAGAGATTATCATTTGTGAACAAATACAAATAGCCTGAAAGAAGACTCCTTGATATTATTGAGTTTGGTGCATTAAAGATTCACAGTTTTGATTATGGTTCATGTGTTATTAAATTTCCAGTTCCATGAATATTCCCAAATGGCACCCATTAGGTGGAAAGAAGAGTGTATTATAATGACAGGTCAGACCCTACCATCTTTTCAGGGCTTTCTAATAGGCTGTGTTGGAACTTCTCCTCTTAGATGACAGTGGACAAAGAAAAAAGGTGAGTGAGGATGCTTCTGGAGCCTCAAGGACAGTCAACAGAGGAAGGAGTGTCTCCAGGTTTCCAAGAAAAAGACAAGAGGGTTTTCTGAATAGCCTCTCAAAAGGATTGCATATTTCTCCCAGAATGTAAGAAGTGAGTGTGTGACTCTTGCCAAGAAAATTTTAAACCTTGGAACTCACCCTTCCTGAAGCCACAAGTGTAAAGATTGCAAAGAATAAGCTATGCTTCCTCTGATGGTGGGAGAAGGGTTCATAGGTTTATACCCCAATAAAGTTAGCAGTATGAGGGTGCTGACCCGATCCCTGTGGTCCAGGGAACTGCTGGGTATGTGAAGGTACCTTTGAACAGGAGAGTCCCAGTTGGTTAGAGCAAGGTAGAGGATCTTAGGAGTTCTAACTGTATTGGAATGAACTGAAGTTATGTAAACTGATTTTACAAAAGGAGTCAAATGGGACATGTTGCAGATATGTACCAGATCTAGTTCAGCACTGTTTAAAGCTTCTACACAGCAAAATAAACCACTGCCAGCATTAAAAAGACAACCAACATGGGGAAAAAATCTTTACTAGCTGTTTGTCAGACAAAGGGCTACTATCTAGAATATATAAAGAACTTAAATCAATCCCCCAAGTTTAAAGAACCTGCTCAAAAATGGGCATCTGAAATGAACAAACACTTCTCAGAGGCAGAAGTAAAAGCAGCCAAGAAGCATATGAAAAAAACATTCAACATCATTGGTCATTAGAAAGTCATGTCACTCCACAAAGAATAGCTGCTCTCGCGAAATCAACCAGCAATAAATGCTAGCAAGGCTGCGGGGAGAAAGGAACCCTTCTCCAGTGTTGGTGGGATTGTAGACTTGTCCAACTATTGTGGATATCAGTGTGGAGATTCCTCAGAAAACTACGATTAGAGGTCCCATTTGACCTTGCTGTTCCCCTGCTAGGAATATACCCAAAGGAATTAAAAGATTCATATTGTAAAGACATATGTACACCCATGTTCATAGTAGCACAGTTTGTGATAGCCCAATCTTGGAAACAACCCAGATGCCCATCAACTGGAGACTTGATAAATAGAGCGTGTGTGTGTTTGTGAGTACTACATATATATATGGTGGAGTATTACTCTGCCATAAAGAGTGACAAAAGTTTCATTCATTTATATGCAAATGATACACCTCGAGGACACACTAATAAGTGAAATAAATAGATCCCAGATATGTAAATACCATATCTTTTCTCTGGTATGAGAACCTGTAGATGTAAATGAGTTCTAAAATATATGATAAATTTTGTAAAATAGGAAATATTCAAAGGGAGTGTGGTGGGGGAACATAATGGGGGGAAAGAAAAAGATTTGGAAAGAAAAAGAAATATCATGTATATAAGAGGTGGGAGGTTGTGGGTGGGTAGGGATATGGGTTAAAAATGAGAATTAACTTGTGTCATATACTGGTACAAATTCCCCAGTGTTAAGTGTGATTGTGAGTTGTCTATACAATGTACCAATAAATAATTCAATTAAAGAATAACTATGAATAATAACAAAGTATTTCCAGGGAAGTTGTTCTTTGATTTTTTTAAAGAGTGGTTAAATAATTCTAAGGAAGGGCCAGAGGGTTAGCTCAGTGGTTCCGGCGCCTGCCTCGCAAGCGCAAGGTCCTGAGTTCGATCCCCGGAAACCACATACAATGCTGGGCGTGGAGACTCACGCCCACCAACAATCAACACCGCATACCACAATGCAGGGCGTGGTGGCTCACGCCTGTCATCCCAGCACTCGGGAGGCAGAGACAAGAGGATTGCTGAGTTCGCGGCGGCTTGCCTGGGCACCATAGTGAGCTCAGGGCCAGCCTGAACTACAAAGCGAGACCCTGTCTCCAAAAAGCAAAAAAAAAAAAATAATAATAATAATAATAATAATTCTAAGGAATATTAATTCTAAGGTTAATTATTATTATTAATAATAATTTGTCTGCATCATCACACATGAAATACTAAAACTCAAGATTTCACATACTTATATAATATTTGATATTTTTTAGTATTTTCTCCATCCTAATTTTCTGGTGGCCTCCCCATGACTCTCATCCATACACCATTGCTTTAGTAAATCGCCATCACTGTCTACTATAAGCATACATTTCCATTCCTGTCCCCTGAAACAGTACATGCATTTGTTTCAAACGTTACTAGCCACCCAACATGTCTTCATTTTCTCCAGCCACATGTAAGATTACTGCTTTTCTAATTAACCAGTAAAAATAATCTGTACTTCTACAGTAATACTTAATCTACTTTAATTTATAAGCACATTATCCTCTGCTAGGCTAATCAATCCATTTGCACTTCTATTCAGTAAATAACTGTGAAATGTCTATTATATGCCAAGAATTGTGTTGCACTTTAAGGAAATGGAAAATACCTAAATATTTTATCTAGATAGTTAGTAGTAAATTAGTCTTTAAAAATAAATTTTAAAGATAGTGTGGAATAAAATCAAGAATCATGTAAATTTTGTTCACAAAGGCATTCATTGTTATAACATATATTAACAAAATGTGACCAATAAAAAGCTGTGCACATTCTGTTAAAGATAATATCATGGGACAGAACCAAAGCCACCAGGGTCATAAGGGGCAACTTGTTTATAGCTGATCAACAATCTCAGTTAAATCTGCTTACATTTTGTATAATACCACAACACAAAAATATGTGAAGATTTTAATTTATCAAAAACAGTACAAGTAGTGCTGGGTGTGGTGGCTCACACCTGTAATCCAAGCACTAGGGAGGCAGAGGCAGGAGGATTGCTGAGTTCCAGGCTTGCCTGGGCTACATAGTGAGCTCAGAGCCAGCCTGAACCACAAAGCGAGACCCTGTCTCAAAAAAAAAAAAAAAAAAAAAAAAAAAAAAAAAAAAAAAAAAAAAAAAAAAAAAAAAAAAAAAAAAAAAAAAAAAAAAAAAAAAAAAAAAAAAAAAAAAAAAAACAGTACAAGTAAAGTAGCTAAAGATAAGTACACGGAGATTGTTAGAATGAAGTATGGGCGTACTAGCAAGTGCATGTACTCGTGTGTGTGTGTGTGTGTGTGCGCACATACATTTTAAAAACTAAAGTACATGAATAGGATCCAACACAGTTAAAGAAATCAAGAGGTGATGAAAAAGAAAATCAAAAACGATTTTGGAAAAAACAAACATTCTGTCACAGTAAAAGCTTCTCATTCAAAACTAAAAGGAATCTAAATCCAGACATGGGTTCAGGAAATGAAAAGGGTTGAATAAGCTCGAGAGCTGCCAGCCTCCCTGTCAGGGCAGCACACGCCCCACACATCCCTCGTGCCATCCTGACACAAGCCCTTAGTGGCACAAGTAAGAGGGACTTTCCCTTAGTTTGCTGAGGGAACTTTTCTGGACACAGAACATAATTTCTTCTGTATTTAATGATTTTAAGTATTAAAGCTATTGGGCTTTTTCTCACTTTAATTCTCTTTAGCCTAAAGTTCTGTTGGGAAATGTGAAATTCTTTTCTGAAAAATAATCCATTTTTTTCCTCGCAAAGTTTCTACACAAAGGCTCCTCCTCCATTGGACAAGGCAAGTAAATGTATCTCCCTGATTCCGTTACGCTGAAATTCTCACATCCGTCTTACCTCCTTCCTAGCACTCTTCCCTCAGACGTGTCTTGACTGCAAATCTGGGTGATTCTGCACACATCTCCAGTGCTGCTGTTCGCAAATATTAACCAAGTACAGTTTCGACCCAAAAACATTAAAAATATTTATAACAAAATTCAGTAATTTGTAAAGATTTGTGTTTTAATATGAAAAGATAATTTTAAGAAATCTAATTACAGATAAAAAGAAAAAAAGATAAATAATAAAAAGGGGAGGGCCAGAGATTCAGCAAGAGAAAGGTCCTGAGTTTGATCCCCAGTAACCACATACAATGCTGGGCATGGAAACTCACGCCCATCAGCAATCAATACCACATGCCATAGTGCCAGGTGTGGTGGCTCACGCCTGTAATTTCAGCACTCGGGAGGCAGAGACAGGAGGATTGCTGAGTTCAAGGCTTGTCTGGGCTACATAGTGAGCTCAGGGCCAGCCTGAACTACAAAGTGAGACCCTGTCTCAAAAAAAAAGAAAATGGGATACAATATTTCTCAATGGGAAGAGGGTGAAGAGCTACAGTGAAAGGGGCCTGGGAAGGAAAAGGAGATTAAAAACAGAAACTAATGTGTATTATATGCATGTGCCACACAAGGATTGCAAACATTAAAGGTTAAAAGAATTTACTGAAGAACATAGAAAATAATAATAAAAGTATGTCTGATTTAGTTAAGTATAAATATTTTCTGAAATAAATTTTCATTGACAATATAATAGAGACTAAATATAATAGAGACTTACAATTGAACCATGGGAAGACAAACCAGGGGAAATTTTATTTGTTTTTTTGTTTGTTTCTAAATGAAAATAGATCCAATTGGAAACTTTCTGCCTTGGCCATTTCAAATATTTGGCAATTTATGTGTTGTATAATATAAGCTGAAAAACACCACAACAAAGAATAATACATTTTTCTTGTTTTCAAGAAGTGTATCTAGCCATATCAGAAAGACCATATGCTATTTGCAAGAAAAAAAATTGCTGAGAGCTTTAATGAAATTTTTTTTTGTGTTTTGTATACTATAGGTGGCAATATGCAGTTTCAGGGAAAAAATGAATGATAACGATAGCACAATCAAACTGTGGCACAGTCCTGACAGCTTCTACTTATACTACTTTCAAATGCCAAGATAACTGAAATGCATTTTGTTGTTGTCACTTCCGAGAGGTGAGATAGCACCTGCCCCTCAACTCAAAATTCTGTCTGGATATTGAGGTTGCTATCAAGAACTCCCTGAGAGGCTATAAAAAGGTGTATGATTCCCATAGTGAGGGTTTCTGGGGAAAACATAATGAGGTCCCATGAAGGACCACAAATAAGTCTGAAAAACAGAGATTGGTTGTGTCTTTGCCCTGCCTTGGAAATAGCCAACTATGGACTGAAACCTCTCCAAACTATAGACCGAAATAAATACTTTCTCCCTTTTACTTGGGATATTGGCTATTTTGTCTCAGCAGCAAGAAAAATAACTATGACAACAATAAAAATAGCCTTTAGGATTTCTACAGTTGATCCGAGGGGGGAATGTGGTTCCTCTGGATATGTTGAGAACTGAGTGATTCACAGTTCTTGCTAGGTCCAAGAGGGGCCATCACCAGGCTTTCCTTTTAGCTTGCCCAGATGCAAAGCAGACAGGCAAAGGGAAGTGATGGGGCGTGAAAGCTTTCCAGAGTCAGACATTAAAAATGGAATCTGACTCCATTGTAGTTCATCTCTGATGTTTGACTAGAGGCTGAAATGGGCAATGTTTCAGTTAACTGAATCTGAATTTGTTTAAATAAGCCTTTGTTGTGCTCTAAAAAGCCTATTGCCTGAGGATGGAAAGGGAAGTGAACATTCAATTGAATATATTTTTCAGGAAATCACTGTAATGTAGCTTTGGAAGTGAAAAGAATGTGCTAGGCATTATCAATAATGCCTAAAACTGGACTATGCAAAGCGTTAGCAAGTCTGCATTATGGCTAGAGCATGTCTGGAATGTGTGCTAATTGGATTCATTTTCTGTACAGATGAGAAACAGAATATCACTGGAGTTCTTTACACCAAAATAGGTGAGTAGAGTACGTAGAAATAATGCATAGAAGGACAGTGTTTGTCAGGGTTGTGACAGTTAACTGATTGTGTCAATGTGAGCTAGAAACACCCAGTTGGATTGGCATAATTCAGGGTGGGGCTGAGGGTATTTACTGAAGACAGAACATCCATCCTAGGGTAGCTTGTCCCCTGAACTGTATAAAGGGAAAAGAAGAAAGAAGCTTTACTTTTGTTTCTTCTGAAAAACTCTAGCCTTCACTTTTACTGTGCACATTGTCTTCAGCCTTCACAGACTCTTTGGCTCCTGATATGGACTGGCATGGGCACTACAGTGAGCTCTCCAGTGCACAGACAGCTTTTTTACACTTTTCCACACCTGACTCTCTGAGCCACCATTGTAAACCAACCTTGCAAGTTGCTATGTATTTTTATAATTTGTATTAAATATGTTTCTCTAGTATGCACTGACTGATACAGAATTTTTAAAATAAAGATGATTCTCAAAGCCTGGGTAACCATGCAGATCTTTGGTTCCCATTACTAATGAAAGAAATATAAGGAAAAGCACTAAAAGAATAAGTCTTCAGAAAATCACTACCTCTGTGACAGTGGTACTGCTGTCCTTGAAGTACTTAATTTCCCTTTCCTTAACCCAGCTATGCTTGAGTTGAGACCAAGAGACTTAGGACAAAGGAGTCAGCCTAGAGAGTGGTGGTATCTGGAAAAATAGTGAGAATTAGACAGTCATCTTCTTCGCTTTAAATTTCAGCATGCTTGTTACTTGCACTTTTTTCCTCAATGTTTCTTTTGACAAATGTATATGTGCAGACTGTACTAGTTCATGGTGAAAAACTAAATCTGACAATATAAAAGAAAACGAATTAAAGTATGCACACACACAGCTACACAGAATATGTTGTTTGTTGGTTGGCTGCATGCTGCCTTTCTGTAATTTTAAACTATTGTGTTCAAGGCAGCAAATCCATACTATGATGTGATTTACCTTGCAGCTTTTTCCTTTTTTTTTTTTTTTTGAGACAGGGTCTCGCTTGGTAGTTTAGGCTGGCTCTGAGCTCACTATGTAGCTCAGGCAAGCCTCGAACTCAGCAATCCGCCTGTCTCTGCCTCCCGAGTGCTGGGATTACAGGCGTGAGCCACCACGCCCAGCAGCTTTTCTCTTTTCATAAGGAACATTTAGTTAATGTCCCAAACATATCCCTTCAGCCTTACAATTTCAATGGACACAGTTTCTTTCTACTTCCTGAATCTGGACCGTGGTGCTTGGTAAATTTCTCTGATGATCACTCTGCCCAAATGCCAAGTATTTTTGGAAATGGGAAGATTTTAGTATGCAACAAAAGTAGTTAGCAACCGCTTAGAGGAATTGATATTGAAGTACCCCCCCCATTTCTTAGACAAAATAACTACAGAGCTTACACTTTATGTTGACCTCCTGAGTTTTCCCAGTGGGAGAAAGTGATAGCGTTACATCTGACCCTGTATTAATTGTTCTCACCATTGCCTCATTTCTCTGTTCACATAAAATTGTGTTCTGCTAGTGTTAAATTTTCAGAAATTTATAAAATTTAATACCTAAGAAATATCAAAATAAAACACATCGTTCAATAGCTGATGTTTTCCTGGTAGGCTTTGTTTTAATTGGAAGCGAAGGAGGATAAGTACGTGTATCTCTGAACCACAAGCCTTTGTAACATGTCTCTGGGCCAAACCCCAACCCAGAAGCCACCAAGTACACCCTCCGGGGTAAATGAGGGCTTCCCCACTTGCGTGCACTCAGACACAAGTCACAAACAATGCTTGTGCCAACAATTACTTAAGTTGCTCTGTAACTCTAGCAATCTTGCTCTTCCTCTCTGAGGCCCACTTAGTCACTGCTCATTTATTGTGTTTCCTGTTGGCCTGTTCACTTCACCCAGGCTTTTAAGTCTTGGTACTATGCTCTTCACCACGCAGCTCACCCCATGCAATTTGGCCTTGAAACTCTGTGTTTCGCAGTAGAATTTTTACTGTTCACCCCTGATGTGATTCGGCTTCCACTGAATAGGACTCTGAACCTTGTTCTTGCATCTCCCTTTGTCTTGGCATTTAGCATTAACGTGACATAATCCCTGCAGATGATGAAATTGGCCCTCCAATATAACACCCTCATTTTGCAAATGATAAAATGACTTTACTTCAGTTACCTTTAGATTCAAATATTTCTCGTGGGATTTTTTGAAGAAAAAATAAACTGCTTCAAAAGAGAGGTTAGTTTCTGGAAGTTTTCCACAAATGGCTAGTCTCTTCTGTGGATCACATTGATTCCTAATAATTTCATTCAGAGGATAAAATGTTTGTCTTCTTCCCTGGAAATGAATACCTTGACCAATAATCAGTGGCTATGAAGAGGGACTGAAATGTTGTCTTTTAATGTAGATATATACGACCCAGTTAATAAAATGCATTTAATTCTTTATAAGAAATCATTAATTTATTTAAATCTGTATGAATCACTCTGTGGTTTATTTCCTCTTTCTTTGATTCCTTTGAAATTCATTACATTTTCATATATGTAGCACTTTATAGCATATAAAGTATATTACATCGTATTCTATTAATACAAATATATGATGTTAGGTAGAGAAGTATATGACTTTAACTATAAATGAATGAACCATGGATTATTTCTAACTGGATGGATTAGACTATTGAAAGAAAAATAAATAAATTGTGAAAATACCAGAGTCTGTGGTAAAAATGGGATGTTGATACATTTGCGATCACTAAATTCCTTAACTTTATATCTCCAAAACACCAAATATTTTAAATTATTCACAGATGGTGAAAATATCACAGTACTGCCTCACAGTGTGCCATTCACTGGCATTACCAGAGTAAGTCTTCAGGTATCTTACTAGCTAAGTCTCCATATTGGAGCCCATTTTATAGTAAATCTCTGTCCAACAGTGTTCCAGCATTCCAGTGTTTACACTTCCTTCTACAACTAGTTTGATTAAAGTATCAGGGTAAAGTTACTTTCAGTTTTAACTATTTTGTTGCCTAAATAATGAGAGAAAGCACGTGGTGAATACGTATAATGTTGTTAATCAAGTGGCAGATTATATCATCTTTATGGGGAAAAAAATGTCTAGCCTCAAAAGAAAAGATCTGAAAAGTAAAGGAAGATTAAAGGTCATGAGTTAGGTTTTCCTTAAACCTAGTTCCTAGTTCTTACTTGGAAATCTTGATTTCAGATCAAACTGACAAAAATTGCATTAATGAGCAGCTACTTTGGTGGCACTCATCCACTTGAAACAATGAGATATTTTCATCTAAACTTACTATTCTGTCATAGTCAGCCAACTTTAATCCTCCTAGTTTTTAACTACAGTATAGTAACTTCCTCCAAAACTTTGGAAGAGCATTAGTCAAACTATGCCATCGACACTTTCTTTGTTTTTTCTCACTACCATTTCTTTAATGTTCCCTCCAGAATTTCTGTTAAAACATCTTTCCTCCCTTTAAAATGTCAAGTTTTACTGTCCTACTGTATCTCTATAAAGCACTGCTTAGGACTAGTGAGAGTATAAGTGGACTCCTATTTAATAAAAAGACCTAAACCCCAATTCCATTCTGTACAAGATGGCCTCTTATTCTTTATATAACAAAGCTATTTTATTGAGAAGAAAAGACTAATGAAAAACTACTTAACATAAACATTAGTTAAAATGATTGATTATTTTAAAGTCAACATTTTCAGCAAAACTGTATTCACTGTAAGGTGCAGTATTGATTGTCAGACTGTTGCTAATATGTAATCAATTATACACCAATTATTTATTAATCCACTAACAACTATCAGCAATATAAATCAGGAAAATGTCTGCTTCAGTGTTCTTATACATATCAAAGCAGAATCTTTAAGTGTTTTGAAAGTCTAGTCTATATCTTCTCTGAGCGACTTGCAACTCAAAGAAAAAAACTGTAAAGGAAGAAGGCAAAAATTTAAAGCAATTTTACTCAATTTTGCTTCATCAGACTCACCCTTTGAATTTCGTCTATGGAGCTTACTCTAAAACAGGCCAGTGTTTTAAAAGTATTAATTCACTTCATGACAAATGGTAATGTAGCAAAGATTCCAAGAACAGCCCCTGGGAAACACAGTAATCATTTTCTCAAGTGGTGCTAAAAATCACTTATGCCTTTTGCATTGGTTGGAGTAGGTTGAGGTCAACTGTTAATCTTGGAAAACATTGTCCATTGGAGCACTACACAAATATTCTCATTTAGTATATATCGAATGTGTCCCAGGTGTGCATATTGAAAAACCACCTATCTCCTCATTATAATTCACTTGATCTTGATCCTATGATCAAAAGCAAATTAAAAAAAAATTGAGAACAAAAGCAAATTAAAGTGAGCCAACCACAAAAGTAATACCATTTCTAAAATTTGGAAATGGTTTTCTGAAATAAAATATTGATTCAAAAATCTTTGCAAAATATGTTACAGCTAGTGTGATGGGAAATGAGACAGACGCACATTCACTGTAATTGTATTTGCAGCCAATTTAAAAATACAGTTTTGTATTTCAATTCATTCCTTTTATTTCTTGAGAAGTTTCTTTCTAACCATATGGAGAAAAATCACTAGAAAAATTGTTTTTTCTTTACCTGAAAATAAAAACAACAGAAAAGATTTTGTGCAGTGTAAGACTTATGGCCACCTAGAGATCTTTCTTTAGTTTTATTAGCATTTGTTCATAGTACACAATGACTACATTCCTCATGAGGAATTGCCTCTTGTGCATAATAAATTTCAGTTCTTTTACACTCCTGCATCTTTCCATCTTCCACTCTCCCTCTATCTCTCTGTACTCTTCCCTTTTGCAAAAGACCTATCTCCCTATGTCCTACTATCTATCTCTTATGTTGTTCTTAATATTTGAGTTTCTCAAATAAGAGAAACCATGATTATCTGTTTGATTGATAATGTCATATTCTCAAGGTGCATCCATTTACCTTTAAGTGTCTCAAGTTCCTCCTTCTTTATGACAGACTAGAACTTCATTGAGCAAATAATAAATTTTCTTTATCCATGTGTTAATGGACATATATGCAAAATCTAGTGATCATAAGAGAAATAAGTATTTATATATGAATAAGGGAAATATATTGAATAAAAAGACATCACTCTTTTAAGATTCTACCCTCTGTTTTAGGAACTACTATTAAAAGGCCTTATGTTTAAGAATTTGTGAAAGACAGATGTACACCCTTATTCATAGCAGATCAGTTCATGATAGCTCAGTCTTGGAAACAACCCAAATGTCCATCAACTGGAGAGTGGATAAAGAAGATGTGTTTTTTTTTTATAAAATGGAGTATTACTCTGTTATAAAGAATGACAAGATCGATCCATTTAGGAGCAAATGGAGACACCTGGAGAATATACTAATAAGTGAAATCAATAGATCACAGATAGACAATTTCTGGATCTTCTCTTTGGCATGAATACCTGTAGATGCAAATGAGCTCTAGAAAGTAGGACAGTTTTTATAGAGTGGAGTATTTCTATAGGAAACTTGGTGTGGGAATGTGATGAGGGGAATGAATAAATATGATACAGAAAGCAAAAAGAGCATGTATAAAGGGGGGAGGAGGGTGGGTGGGTAGGGATATGGGTAAAAATGAGAATTAACTTGTGTCATATACTGGTACAAATTCCCCAATGTTATATGTGATTTTGAGATGTATATAAATTGTACCAATAAAGAATTCAATTAAAAAAAAGAATTTGTGTAGGTATATGAGGAGTTTGTTTCTGTGTGTGTGTTTGAAAGAGAAAAATAAAATGTATGTTTCAATGGATACACTCTCACATTTAATATATGATATATACACTAACCAGCTTAGGGTTGTAAATGTTTTTCTTTAAAAAGTATTTGATGAATTTTGGGGAGGATAGGCAATGCAAGGAAAGTGTACTTAACATCTTTATTTTGAGATAACAAATATAAGAGAGGAGAGAGAAAGAATATTTTTGATTAAAGTTTTCTATTGTCTTATATATGTCAAGAAGTTCATTTCTCTTCAAATATTTTTAAATGTTTAGAAACACTTTATGGGATTTCCTCTTAAGTATGTACTGTAGTATTCTTATGGGTTGTGAGAGTCATTACTCTATAGAGTGACTTTGGGGGCACCTCCAAAGTTAAAAATTAATAGCAAACTTGGACAAATGTTTAGGAAGTAGGATGTATCCTGAGTGGTAACAGAAAGAAAATTTTGCTTTGAAAGACATAAATGTAAGGCACTACAACTGTCTGAACACTCAAGGGTAATTGTATGCAGCACATGTCCATGTTTTTATTTGTGAAGACAGGAAAGGAAATGGATGAAATTCAATTGTTTACTTGGAAATGCGAGGCCAATTTTTAAGATTCATTCAACAACTATAAATTTTTTGACTTTTTAAAAATATGCATGTGTGTTTTAAAATATGATTTTCAAATGGGACTCTTTGTCATCCATTTTGGAGAAGTCATGCATGAGAGTAAAGCCCATCATAGACTATATTTTATTCCTACCATTTCTTAATTGGAATTTGATGCATATTTTATGTTCTTTAGATACCTTCAAGCTAAGTAATGAGATGTCCATATTAAACACAAATTTGTTCCCATGTTTGCCATATCTCATACCCATGTTTGTAGCAGACTAATTTATAATTGCTGAACTTTGGAAATGGCCTCATGCTCATGAATGCATGAATGGATACAGATGTGAACTGATGATGCTCCTTTCACTTTATTCTATCTATCTCACTCATTCCTAAGAACTTTCTTCCATGTCTCAGTGGAAGTTAAAAATGGTGAGATGCACTGACTATGTATCTTTTCTGATTGTGTTGAAAGATAGCATTTAGAAAAGTTCACAGTTCTTTCAAAGAGCCTAAACATAAACCTTATTGAAATTAGTTCTCAAGAAACTAAAGTACACATAATGGCCAACTGTACACCTATATCAGCACATATCATAAAAGTAGTTTATTAATTTGAAATGCCACTATAATTATAAAGTTATAAATCTTTGTTTCAAAAAAGCAAACAATGAATTTAAGCAACATTAGACTATGTTTTATTACTGAATTTTGTAGACGCTCAGTACAATGTGGGGTAGAAAGAAAAAAAGACATTAAAAAACGTTTTTTTCTTTTCGAGACAGGGTCTTGCTTTGTAGTTCAGGTTGGCCCTGAGCTCACTATGTTGCCCAAGCAAGCCTTGAACTCAGCAATCCTCCTGCCTCTGCCTCCTGAGTGCTGGGATTACAGGCATGAGCCACCATGCCCAGCAGAACTCACTTTTTACCCTCTAACATAAGATACTGTATTCAAAGGGCAACAATTAATTTTCACTGATTATAATTTTTAATTTAAAAATTGGATTTGTATAAGTCATATTTTAATAGTTCCTCAGCTAAGAGGGTTAAGGAGGGAAAGGGGAAATAAAGACAACAAAGATATGTCATGTACACGAAGCTAATAATTTCAATGAATGTAAACATTACATGTCATGAACATAATCATTAATAATATCAACAAGAATGAAAATAAGGAAAGGGGATTCAAAGGAGGGGGCAAGGAAGGGGAAGAATTTAAAAGAAGTGAGTAAGTTATGTTATGTGAATCCAACCCTCTTCAAGGTGATTCTAAACTGATTGTACTGCAAACATACTAACTGAAAATAACAAACCTCTGAAATAAAAAAATGTTGATTACTCTTGATGAAATGAAAAGGTAAATATACATGTGTGTACTATATTCTGGTTTCCCCAAGCTCATAAATAGAACAAAAAATCATTTGAAATTCAATAAAATAGGCCAAACATAATCCCAGCATTTGAGAGGCTGAGGCAGGAGGATTGCTGCTAGTTTGAGTCTTTCCTGGGATACATAGCAAGTTCAAAACTAGCATGAACTATGTAGTGAAGTCCTGTCTCAAAAAAATAAAATAAAAAGGTTAGTATCACTAAAACTCACTCTATTTACCATATTCTCTTTACTTTATTCATAGTTTTTTAAAGTATAATACATCGAAAGTTACAGTGATTTTGCTTATTTCCTTTTAATATTTGTTTCATTTTATAAATGTTTGCTTTCCCAGAATTCTCTTAAGTCAGGAAAGGCTACGTGATCCATGAGAAACTTGCAGAGAATTTCTGACAAAATGGCATTGTCTTTTTTTCCCTATTTTTCAAACATGGATGAGTTAGCTATGAGTTGTAGCAACTGTCCTTTGACATAAAGCAAAAATGGGAGCTTTGCAAAGAATATAATAAAAAATGAAAAAATGTTTTAATAATAATGTAAAATTATAAAGTAATACTTAGATTACTTATCCCTAGGTGGAAGATCATCAATTTAATATGTCTCAAGACAAATACTGCAACATTCAGATTTCTTCTATTCATAATTTAGACAAATAGTTAAAAAAAGTGAGTTAATCTTAATTGATTTTAAAGGACTATGTTTTTAGAGCAACTGAATAATGTAATAACATAATAAAAACTGTAAATTTGTCTTTTTAGTAGGTGAAAAATATTTGCATACATTTTAAAAAGTATTATATACACAACTGAGTGAAAATATATTCCTTCTGTAAAGAAAATTGTATTTCAAAGCAAAAGTTTTGAAAATACCTTCTATGTACATAACCAAATGAAAGTACACTCCTTACATGAAGAAAAAATATTCCAAAGCAAAAATGTTAAGCATCCTTAAAAATATTTCTCAGCATCGTAAATTTTTCAGTGGAGAAACTGTGTTTTTAAATTTGTATATATAACTCTGATTTTTGGGCTGGGGATTTAGCTCAAGTGGTACCGTGCCAACCTTGGACACAAAAGGACCCGAGTTTGAACCCTGGTACTGCAAAAAAAAAAAAAAACCCTCTGATTTTTCATATATTTATAGGAAATCCATGAGAATATCATTTTTTATAAATTTCATTTTTAAAATTTTCTTTTATAGATTAAAATTTTGTTAAATCTGTCTTTAACACTATGGTGTTGTCTTTTATATTTTCATGTTGAAAAATTCTCAATTAATTATCAATGGATAATGTCTCAAGTGTAATAAAGTATTAAGAGATATTCCTCTATACTCTGACATTAGCCAGTTTCTTTAGTGAAAGATATACGAGATAATTTGAAATAAACTTAGTAATGGATAATTTTACTTTTGTTGCAGGGTTTATGAAACAAACAATTCCGAACTCTTCTCCACTCTAATGGACCTAGGAGAGAACAGATTAAAACAGCCTTGCTGTTTGATTGTAATCAAACCAGTTGTTTTAAAAACAATCAGAAATTTACTCAGATGAAAATGAGTTCTCAGCTAAAATCGGTAAGCAATTAAAACATGTTCATAATCATTTTAATTATTTAAGTAAGAATAAAAGAAAAAAAAACCCTCATTATCAAGTGAACAGAGGGTAAACCTAAGGACGCCATCATGGGGAGTTATGTTTCAATGCTTGTTCGAATTCTTTTCTGCCAAACAAACCCTCGCATTTGCAACAAAGAAGCCAGTGTCTTTCCTCTTGTCACTCCCCAGTGATACGTTTTTAATAACGGACATCTGACATGCTAACAATCAAGCACGTGTTCTTTCATTGTCGTCTGATCTCAGCTGTCTGATAACAGCTTAAAAGGAGACGCCACATCACACATCAAGGATCTTCTTTGTGGAAGGTTTAACCAGGGGTGTATTTCCAATTTGCAGTTTGATGCTGTGGCTTTAGAAGTGCCACCTTTGTTTGACATCCACTTGATGCTGTGTTGTTAATCCACCAAACTCAGGGGTCCACTGTACTGATGATATGTGAAGAAGGAATCGAAGATAAAGACTTGGCAGGGTTTGGGGTTTTGTTAGAAATAAAAGAAATGGTTTGTTTCAGAGGTTTCATTGTCAAAGCTCCAGATAAAAATAATAAAATATCACTCTATAAAAAATCTAAGTATACCATATGATACATACATACATTTTATACCATGTATAGATATGTCCTCAAAAATGTTGCACGTTTTCCATAATGAATGAAGAGTCAATCTGTTCTAAGGTTTACTATTTGGAATTAATCCAAGACCAGTTAGTTTTCCAGATTATCCTCAAAAGATTCCTGCATTTTAAACTTTTTCTTGAGAGAAAAAAAAAATATTTTCCCAACATTTTCAATATATTCTGCTACGGATAGGTGTTACTTCAGTGATATTAAAAATTATCTGTAAAATGTAAACTGTAAAATCTGGTAAGGACTTTCAAAACAGGGATATTATTACAAAAATTAGAAAAGTTTTGCTAAAATATTAACTTTCCTCAGATAAAAAATAATTTTATTGCCAATATATTAGGTATTAAATAAATAGTAAAATGCCCCTTTATATAAACTCAGCCGTACAAATTAATAAAAATACATTTCAATTCATAGGTCACTGTAAAATAAAATGTAACCCTGTTCAAATGTGGAAACAGTGGTAATGAGAACTTCTAATGTTCAAATTGAGCTATATTTTATCAGGAGACACTGCTGGCAACTTAAAAAGACAGCTCACAACTTGGGAACTGAGAGTTCACTTCAGGGCAGACTTGGTACACTCATACTTGATTAGCAAGCCTCACTGGTGATTTTAATGTTTCCTCTTCCTTTCACAAGATGTACTAACACAATTTTTAAAATTGAAGAAGAAAGAAAAAACTTGAGATAAAATTTGTGTTAAAGTTTATGGTCAAAACAGAACTTCATGGATGAAATTAAAAGAAGTTCATGGATGAACTTCATGGATGAAATTCATTTATCTCATTAAAATATCAAAGTTGTTTTGCCAACATTTTTCATGAATTTCAGTTATGTTTTCCCCTAAATTCATCTGCCTGGTGGAGAGTTCAATCTCCAGTACCAAACACAATGCGGGGCATGGTGGCTCATGTCTGGAATCCTACTTGGGAGGCAGAGGCAGGAGGATTGCTGCAAATTTGAGGCTAGCCTGGACTACATAGTTAGTTCAGGCCTACCCTGAACTACAAAGCAATACCCTGTCTCAAAAAACTAATAATAGTAATAATCTTCAGAAAAGCAGTCATCTAAATTACCATGTACCAAGGATAGGTTTGATATCAAGTCAGAGTCAATAGGAATTCAAGTGCAATTAAAATAATATTAAACATTATAATTTAAAAATCTAACAGATTTACTACTATTAAACTGGTGGCAAAAGCTGTTTATTTGTCCTCATTTTTCATAAACTCAAATCTATTACAGAAAGGCAATAGCTTAACAATTTAAAAATATTCTAGACTTAGCTAGTAGGGAGATTGAACCTGGGAGTTCTAGGCCAGACTAGAAAATAAGGCAACACATCATCATCTCAGAGGATGATAATGATAGCAATAATAATGTTATATACCCTGGAAATATATCTCAAAGAAAAAAACTATATTTGCTCTTCTCTAGTGAATAGTAGTTACCGTAATTTTTTTTTTACTTCCAACTGCTTTAAGTTCCATGCATGTCCTGATCTAATGTCAAAATCTAATTCAGAAAACAAAACCCACTGGATGGATTAATAAAATAACTTTAATGGAGTAAAATAGCACATAGATGTTAAAAGACCTAAGGAGAAAGCAGAGACATCAGGGTCAGTGACAGAATCAACAGTTACTCTATGTGACTAGAGAGAGAATTATCAAAATCGATCCAGATGTAAGTGGAATGATAACCAGATTGTAAACTGAGAGCCAGAAGCAGTAAGGCTCTTCAGCCACTGCTACAAATGTCATTTAAGACAAAGGGAGAGAAAACAAGTACCATGAATCTCTATTCCTCTGACATTAGCCTTCCATTGTCCAAATCCAAATTAAAATGTGGTTAACTGCGACTAAACTACCTCCAGTGTAGAACAGGATAGAGAAAGGCACATAAACAAGGAAACGCTGGCATATTTATATATACTTGTATCTCCTGTCATTACTTTTCTCAGCTTCATATGTATGTGTTCAAATGCCTACATGAGATCCCCTTTGAATATGAAAAATATGCAATATACTGACTACAAAAACACCAAATTTTGGATATCAAAGGAAACCCATCAAAGATGGATATCAGAAAACATCCTAAGAAATATAAACTAAAATAGGATTTCCGTGTATTGCCTTGTTATACTAAAATCTGAACTATCACAATTACTAAATTATTACACTTAAGGGTTCATATTTATTTTCTCTTACATTTCTCTTCTCCTGACCTACTCATGCCATATTAGTTTTATTTTTTTTCCTTGTTTTCTTATGTCACTTGAAGTGAAATCTAGCTATCTTTCCTAGGGTTGTTTCAGACTCCTAGGCTGAAGTGACCTTGCTTCCTACAGTGCCCAGCATTTCCATTCCACATGTAAGCTTTGTTTCTTTTCACTTATACAAACAGCTGTATATTGGAAATGCACATTATATTTACTCTACATTTTAAAGCACTAGTATTCAGAGAAAACTTGCATGAAGGCTGCAGAGTTCTCCCAGGTACCAAGTTCCAACCACAGCCTCCTCCATTACCAACATGGCCCAGCAGAGAGTGGGTTGTTACACCTTGGTACCGTCTAAGCCTCCAGGTTACACTGGTGTTGCACATTCTATGGTTTAGAAAAATGTACAACGACAAGCATCTACCATTATATATTATAGAATATTCACCACTTTAAAAATCATGTTTTACTCTTCATTCATCTCTACACACAACTTAAATTTTTACTCTTCATAATTTTGACATATCTAGATTCTCACATATTTGAAGTATATAGGATCTATTCTTTTCAGATTGGTTCCTTCATTTAATAATACTCATTTGAGTTTCTACTACATCTTCCCTTTGGTTAGTAGATGTTTTCCTTTTAGCACTGAACAATATTCCATTGTCTAGATAGATGTACCATAATATGATTTCCCTAAGTATTTTCCAAAACTTTGCAAAAGTCCCACTATAGAAAACTGCATTGTTCAAAGGTGGTCAGAACAGGCTGTTCTGTAGAGAAAAAACAGATTAATAGTTGCCTAGGGTAAGCTGGTGTGGGAGAAGGTGGGGGAAGACAAATGGGTGGTTAAAAGGGATTAAATGCTACAAACAGAATATTTCTTTCCAAGAAAAGCATTTTAAATTTTATCAAAATGATGGTATTATAAATCAGTTACTATGAATTCCACACTGTAAATGCAGGCACTACATGATACATAAATTACATATTGGCATTGCTACTAAAATACACAACCAAATATTCTGAAAATGGCAATGATACCAAAAATACACAACCAAAAAATTCTTGTAAGATCATAGAAATACAATCTTAAAATTATTCCTTAATATTCTTCCAAACTCAGTTTTAAACTTCTGACATCATAACCTTGTCTGCCCTGATGATCTTATCTCTTTCAACTCACTCTAATTGCCACTATGTGTAGCCACGCTGGCATTTCTTCCACATTACCTAGTGTGGATTTTCTGTCTTCATGCTGTATTTACATCACACCTCAGAATATATCTGTTCTACTCTAGGTCTTCACATATTCACATCCTCCTGACCCTTCAGGTCCCAGCTGAGACATAAACTATCTCACATGACTGGAATAGTCACCCTAGTCATGTTTTATACACAGCACATTGTTTTGTTTGTATAATATTTCTAACACTAAGTGATAATCTGGTCTGTCCTTTAGTTTTCCTGTAATGTCTTTTACTTCCATGAGAATTTTGGTTCCATGCAAGCCCAGCTCTAATCTTTTTATTATCACTCTGTAGTATACTGAAGGATGCACTGTGTAACTGTATGGTAGATATTTACTGGGGAATTCTTTACATTTAATTATCTTCTGTTTACTTCCCTGGAGCAAAGAGACTTTCAAAGAGACTTTAAGAGACTTTTAAAGAGACTTTACAAAGATATTCTTTGTAACCTCCATCCACACCTTGGCTTGTTCATACCCAGGGAAAATTTGAGGTGCCTTTAGATCAGGCTAGCAATATTCAGAGAAAATAATACACCTCATTCTAACCCATTATATAACAAGTTATAGTCGATTTTCTCATAGGAGTAATGTTTAAAAAACATAGTTTTTGTCACTTATATTTGCCAGAGATATTTAGATCTTAACTTAGGATAAGTGGAGAAAATGGACAGATAGCAAATCATCAGAAAACCAAACATCTTGTCTTGATTCCCCAAAGAAATAAAACCATTCAACTGAGTCAGTAAAATATTGGAGTTATTCTAGATAACCTCTGAAATTTCCTCTTTTTAATACTTCACATAAATTGGTCTATAAAAGCAGCACAAGTATGACAGCCCTGTGCCTAACCTGATCTTATTTGTGCACTGTGCTGAGAGCATGTACTGAGCTATTGTACAACCACATGGGCCACTGGGTCTTGTCAGCTCCTCACTCCCTACTCTAAGGTCTGCTTGCTGGTGTTAGAGAAAATTGCTCAGTGCTGGCTCAACAGATCAGGCTGAAGGACATGTGGGTGAAGCCAAATTGCCTCCCCTTGGTCACTTTTAGATAGTGTTACTTAGCAGTTATTGATTTATCTCTTCTTGATACTCCCTTAACGTAATGACATCTTTATCATAACAGAATAAATGGTAAAAATAATATCTAAATAAGCTGAATAGCATACTAAATGGTTTCTGTCTTTACAACAGCTCCAGGAGGTAAGTACGGTTTGTACCCCCATATTAAAGACAAGAAAACAAACAGCAAGGGAGAACAGGTCACTGCCTCTGGACACAATTGACAAAAAGAATTCTGATATTTCAGTCCATACATTCTGATGTCGAGCCATGCAATTAGAGATACTAGCACACAAAAAGTATAACAAAAGGATGAAGCACAAGAACATTAAAGAGCAAAGGAGAGACAGCTTGACTGAGCACGCATGCGTGTGCATGTGTGGGTGTGTCTTTGTGTGTAGAAGTAGATGGGGAACGGAGTGACAAGATAATAATATGGTGATTAGGAAATTATTGGTAAGTTTTCTGTTACTTTTCTTAGCTGTAGTTCAACAGTGAGAGCATAAACCAGCTTGTGCCGAGATCATGAGTGAATTAAAAGGGCCATTCTGAGGGGGTTTAGATATTCAAGAAGTTTAGTGTAAAAGCCCTGACTGAAGTTTTTTATAACTTCAGTAATTTCACAAGTGGTCCAACTTATAAAGAATGACATTCTGCTTATTCTTTCTGGCGAATACCACCTTAGTCATAATCTTCTTTCAGGCAGAATATCCATTTTTAAAATTGAATTCTTTATTGGTACATTTAATAATACAGCTCACAATCACACTCAACATTGGGGAATTTGTACCAGTATATGACAGAAGGTAAATCTCATTTTTACCCATATTCCTACCCACCCACAAAACCCCACCCCTTATATACATGCTATTTATTTTTCTTTCAAAATCATATTTATTTTTTCTCCTCATTACATTCCCCCACTGCATTCCCTTTGAGTATTTCCTTTTTTTTTTCTTTTTTAACTAATACATGTTTCCAGTACCTAAGGAATACATTCATCTTGGGGACTTACACATACATAAAACATTCTCTTTTTTTTCATTCCTTTACCCTCCTGTTCCCCATCTTCCTCCATCTTTTGATTCATCTTTCCTTTGCAAAAGATGTCTCCATTTTTTGCTAGCTCTATGAAATTTGCGGTTGAGATTTCAATAGGGATTGCATTGAATCTATATAGTAGTTTTGGAAGTGTGGTCATTTTGACAATATTGGTTCTTCCTACTCAAGAATAAGGGATGCCTTTCTATTTTCTGACATCCTCTTAACCTCCTTTTCAGAGTGTTGCTGTTTTCCCTTCCCTTCTTAGATTGATTCCTAGATGTTTATTTTTCTTTCTCTTTTTTTTTGGGGGGGGTTGCTGTTTTGAAAGGAATTTTTCCCTCTAATCATCTCTCAGCAAGTCTTTTATTTGTGTATAGAAAGATTACTGATTTTTGGGTGTTGACCTTTTACCCAGCTACTGTACTGAATCTGATCATTAAGTCAAATAGTTGATACTACATAAAGTATCATGTCCTCAGCAAATAGTGACATAATGATTTCTTCTTTTCTTATCTTTATTTCTTTTATTTACTTTTTTTACCTAATTGCTGTGGCTCATTTTCCAAAACTATGCTGAACAGGAGTGGTGCTAGGGGACATCCTTGTCTTATTCCTGACCTTAATGTGAAAGGTTTCAGTTTTTGACCATTTAGAGTGATACTGTCTGTTGGTTTTTCAAAAGTACTTTTTATCAGGTTGAGATAAAGACCAGCTATTCCAATTTTCTGTAGAGTTTTAATCACAAATGGGTGTTGGAGTTTATCAAACACTCTGACTACATCTACTGAAACAATCATATGGTTTTGTCCTTGAGTCTGTTTTTGTAGTGTATTATATTTATTGATTTAGGTATGTTGAACTATCCTTGCATCCCTGGGATAAATCTAACTTGGTCAGGGTGCATGATCTTCTTGATAATCCCCTGCAATCTGTTTGCCAGTATCTTATTGAGAATTTTTGCATCTATATTTATTAGAGAGATTGGCCTATGGTTCTCTATTTTGGTTGGATCTTTTTCTGCTTTTGGAATCAAAATACTAGTTGCTTCAAGGAATGAATTTGTGAGTCTTCATCCTCTCAATTTTATTGAATAGTTTGAGGAGTAGTGGCATTAGTTCTTCCCTAAATGTCACATAGAATTCAACAGTGAAGCCATCAGGACCGGGAGTTTTCTTTGTTGGTAGGTTTTTAATTAATTTTCAATTTCATTGATTGATATTGGGATGGTTAGCATTTTTATATGTTCTTTCTTCATCTTTGAGAATTCACATGTGTCTAGTAATTTCTCCATTTCTTTTGTGTTTTCCATCTAATTAGAGTCCAGGCTTTTGAAGTAGGTGTTATTATCCTCTAGATTTCTGCTGGATCTGTTATGGTTTCATTCTTTTCATTCATAATTGCATGCATTTAGGTCTTTTCACTTTTTTTGATAAGGTTGGCTAAGGATTTGTCAATTTTTGTATTTTTCAAAGAACTCTTTAATTCATTGACTTTTGGGAGTATTGTTTTTATTGTTTTCTTAGACTCCATTGCATTAATTTCTCTTCTGATCCTTATAATTTCTGCCCTTGTATGATCTTTAGGTATGTCTTGCTCTTCATTTTCTAGAAGCTTGAGTTTCAACAATAGATTCTTTATTTGAGCTAGCTTTGTTTTCCTAGCATAGGCACTCACTGCTTTGAATTATTCTTTTACCACCGCTTTCATTGTGTCCCATAGATTACTACCTGTTATGAGAATTATTATTTTATTGTAGAAACTAATTTCTTCTTTAATTTTGTCTGTGACATAGTTATTCAATAGAATGTTATTCAACTTCTATGTTTTTATGAAGTTCTTGAAATTTGTTTTGTTGTTGATCTCCAAGTTCAAAGCAGTATGATCTGATAATATACAAAGAATGAGATCAATTCCTTTGTAGTAACTTAATTCCTTTGAATTAACATGTGATGTATTTTGTAGAGTGACCCATGTGCAGCTGAAAAGAATGTGTATTCCTATTTTTTGGGGTGGAATGCTTTGTAGGTGTCTATTGAATTCATTTGTTCCAAAGTTTGGTTCAGTATTTCATTATTGATTTCTCATCCAGTTGATATATTTGTATATGTGCTGCTGAAGTGAGCACCAGTTGATATATTTGTGACAGTGGGATTTTGAGGTCCCCTACTACTATTGTACTAGTATTTTGTTTGGTTTTGTTTCTTTTTCTGTGTCCATTAATATTTGTTTTATTATTGAATATATTTATGATTTTCATCTCTTCCTCTTGGATTATGCCATGTTTGAGAATGTAGTGACTCTCTTTCTCTTAATTAGTTTTGGCTTTAAGTTTACTTTGTCTGCAAATAACATAGCCACTCCGGCTGTTTCGCAGTTTCCTGTCACATGGAGAATTATTTTCCATCCTTTTACTTTCAATTTATGGATTTCCTTTTCAGTTAATGTGTGTCTTGTATTCAATATATTGTTGGATTTTACTTCTTGTTCCATTCTTCTAGTCTACATCTTTTAATTAGTGAATTGTGGTCATTTACATTGATATATTGACTTGTACTTGTCATGATATTTTTCTTTAGTTGGTTCTTTATTATTTTTCTCCCTGCCATGTTAGTCCTTATGGTGTTGTGATTCTCACTGTCTTTTTCTTGGATATTATTTAGAATTATTTGTATTGGAGGTTTAGTATGCATCAAGTTTCTCAAGTGTTCTTTGTTATGGAAATATTTTATTTCATCATCAGTTTTGAAGGATAGTTTGCAGGACACATCAATCTAGGTTGGAGGTTGTTAACTTTTAGGGCTTGAAATCCTTCACTGCAAACTCTCCTTGAAAAAAAAATGTCATTTGATCCAAATATTTTTCTAAGTATCTTCCCAAATAATATAAAGACAGTATATCAAAGTGATATATGCAGTAAACTTCTTGGATCCCTGATAAAAGTAGTCTGTGCTTTCTACGTCTTACTAACACATTAGTCTTTTTTCTTTTTAACATTTATTTTAACCTAATATTAGCAATGCATGTATTTTTCTATCCTCCTTTCCCCTTTTCCCTACAAATACAAGATACAGTAAAACAGGGATTGCCTCTCCACCGTTACCAAATTCCTACTTCCAAGAATAGTTCCTGGCATATGCTAGGTGTTCAATAGTTGTTGGTTGAATATGTTTATAAAATATATGATATATGGACTGTACACAGAAAAAGAAATTGTCTAAAAATTTTTCTCAGTTGAAGATATGTTGGTAGCTTGTTAATTTTTTTTTGTTCTTCCTAGATGTTTACCTCTGTAGATGTATCAAGCTTTTAAGTATTCCAGGAAATACTAAACATCATTCTACATTTTAAATTTATTTACATTTGCTATAATTAGGATTTTGTCAAATAATTCAATGTTCATGAAAAAAGTATATTTTTAATGTTGCTTTTTATTCTACCATATGTTATTTATTCAATTATGTTTCTATTTGGGATTTCTGTGCTTTTTCTTTATTCTCACATATCGTTATAAAAAGATTTCTGTACCTTTTTTTTTTTTTTTTGAGAAAGAGTCTCACTTTGCAGTTCAGGCAAGCTTCAAACTTACAGCAATTTTCCTGCCTCTGCCTCCAGAGGGCTGGGATTATAGGCATGAGCCACACCCAGCACTGCAGCATGTGGTACTAATTCCTGGTGGGGGTGAGTCACTATGCCTTGTATTATTGTATGTTGTTACTGGGGATCAAACCAGGGACCTTGCACTTGCTAGGCAGATGCCAGAACCACTGAGCTAAATCTCTGGCCCTATATATATATTTTTATCTACACAATTCTTTGAAATAATGTTTCTATGGAAGACTACCATAAGCTTTGTTTTTAAGCTAATATATAAGACAGGACATAACAAATCATTCCTGAGTGGTTTTCTCATTCTACTAGTGTCCAAGTGATAACATTTTGCTTTATTTTCTTTTACTCAAGTATGCATAGTTTTGAATTTTCATGATTGTGTATTCAAAGCCTGTTGCTACTGTATAATTTTTAAACTTAGCTAAAAAGAAATAAATACTTTGTTATATGTATTTTTGAGTATACTATATTGGAAGCACCAAAGTCAATGTTTCGATTATACATTTTAGAATTATCATAGCTAACTATATTATTTTAAATTTAATTGCAAAAATCAATACTTTCATCAAGACCAATATTTATATAGCTGTAATTACTTTCAAAATTGTTCATTTGGAACCTGTGTTATGTTATTTTTTTATTAGCACATTTTTGGAATTCACAATGATTACATCCCTGTAGGGAATTGCTTCACATACTTAAATAATTTTAATTCTTTTTTCATCCTCCTTCTCTTCCCCTTCCTTTTTCCTTCTTTCTCTTGTTCTCCTATCTTGCAGAAGATTTATCTCCCTATTCCAATTATTTGTCTTTTATATTGCTGTTCATTTATATTTCAGGCTTCTCATATGCGAGAAATAATGTAATATTTAAATTAGCATGTCCAATTTATTCCACTTAACATTATGGTCTCAAGGTGCTAAGTGGATTTTTTGACATAAAATTACTTAATTAGTATTAAAGCAAACACTACATGTATTTCTGAACACTTCTCAAAGATACAGTTATGTAGACATTTTCCTTTTTTTTGTGAAAAAATATTGTTTTCTGTTGCATTTCAAGAGCTCTTTATTTTTGTGTTCTTGTTCCAGGAACATAAGTGCTCCTAAGTGAATGGATAATGTTGGCTGAGAAAGAGGAGAGAGAAGAATATATTTCACATATTTCTATTTGGGATTCATCAATGGTATCTGCTGATGTTCAAGGCAGACAAAGTTGC
Source organism: Thryonomys swinderianus (assembly GCA_004025085.1). Taxonomy (NCBI): domain Eukaryota; kingdom Metazoa; phylum Chordata; class Mammalia; order Rodentia; family Thryonomyidae; genus Thryonomys; species Thryonomys swinderianus. The sequence continues at coordinate 1,082 of PVIC010012703.1, read as the reverse complement.
TTAAAATGCAGACTTTTTGCTGTTCCCATCACAATCAATAGTGCACATCTTTCATACTTTAAAAGCTGATTTTACTGTAAATCTAACCTTTCTTAGGTGATAAATGGCAGGCTTTTAGGAAGCAGACTATTTCAACTAACATAGCAACTGTATTTTTACGATTAAGATCTTTGTAAAACAAACTGGACTTTGTTTCTAATATAATAGCAAGTTAAGAAAGATGGACCTCTGTAGCCAAAGGATAGGATAGCACATGGCTAATGCTTAATTCATTTTTGTGGGGCGGGGGATTGGAACTAAAAATGCTTTCCTTGAAGCATTGCTGTGTGAAAGAAGTCTTTTCTTAAAAACATTATATTTTCTTTTTTATCTTTTATCTTCTAAAGCACATGTACAAAGATTACTAAATCATATAATCATTTGTTTAGTTTAGTTTTTTGTTGTGTTTTGTTTTTGTTTGTTTCTTAGTTTTTGCCAATCTTGGGCATAAAGAAAGTGAAAGGAGCTAAAAAGTAGCCTGCATAGTGAAAACAAAGCAATCTAATTTTTTAAAGAATTCTTGTGTTAAGTGAAACTTTAAAATAAACAAAAGGTCAAATATTTTGTCTAGTCTCAGTTTTACAAAATTTATAATTTTGCACCTCTGTTCCAACCATTCTAAGGAAACTATTTTTAGTTACAGGAGTCATTGGAAGATGAATAGTGTTGTATTTTGTGGGACCAGAAAGGTTTACTTTTCTGGAAGGAAATAGCTTACTTCTGATTTGAGTGGAGGTGAAAATAGAAAAAGTGTCAGTATAGCCAATGCCTTGATTGATTGTTATTGAGTGATTTAAATAATAAAAAAGTGAAGGTGGCAAGAAAATGAAATGAAAAATGTACAGTTTTTTCAATGAATAATGTTAGGGTAACTTGATATCTATATGCAAAAGCACAAATACAGCTTTTATACTTCTCATACACCATTTTAAATTAATTGTAAAATGATTATAGGTAGAGCTGGGGTTTTAGCTCAAGTGATACTGCACTTACCTTGGAAGCACAAGGGCCCATGTTCAATCCCCAGTACCACGAAAGAAAGA
>PVIC010012702.1:0-39233 GCA_004025085.1 Thryonomys swinderianus | reverse complement strand
TTCTGGGGTGCACTTAACAAGCCGGCTGACCGTGAGCAAGTCCTATACCTGTTCCTACCATTTTTCGAGGATGGTAGCATAGCTTTGGTTGGTGCCTGCTAATGAACGCAGATAAGGTGTGCCCAGAAGTTGGATCGTGGCCTGGAATCAGTACGGCAGTCACAGCTGCTTCCAGTCTACTCTCTCTGGTTGTCCTTAATGATAAATACTCAGATGATGGGCCTCATACAAGCATTTTGCAAACAACATAGATAACCACAGAAAGGTGTCTTGGAGAAGCCACATCCCACAGGATGCTTGGACCACAGAAGGGCACGTCTAAGGGCAGAGCTGTGCCCTGCCTAGGGGGACAGAGAGGTGGGCCGGCACCCCAGCCAGTGTCTAGGCCAATGCAAAATAGGCCTCACATCTTCTGTTCCTCTCCTGCGGTCAAAGCCTCATTTGGGAAGGTCCCACAGTCAGCCCGCTACTCCTGCCCAGCCTGGGATCCTGAAAGTACAAGGATTCTGAACACACTTAAACCCACACCTAACCCACAGAATGTCACCAGCGAGGGACCTAGTACACTGCAGGGAAGGGTTGTTTCTCAACCATGTGGCTGGTGAGAAAGAAAAAGGATCGTGCCAATATTTCCAGTGTGGGAAAAGATCAAAATTAAAAACTTCCAGTACAGTTTCTACTCAATGTGTATGACTTTGATACCGACGTTAGGCTGAGGAGTCACAGGAAGACCCATCGGCGTGGGTTCTAAGAGGTCTGTGCCGTTCCAGACAGTGAGGCTTTCGAGATGAGGAGGAGGGGGCTGGCCCTGCCTCGGTGGGAGAACAAGTGGTCTGAAGAGGGACTCTTGGTACGTGAAGAAACGAGGTCGATCATGTTGAGTGGTTTTCTTTTAAAGTTCATATACTATAAATATTTACATCAACAATTTATCGTGTGAAATTGAAACTAAATGCCTGTGATACACTGTGACAGTGAGGCCAGAAGAACTTTGTAAGTAAGTGAGGTAGGAGCCTCACCCGCTCTGGGTCCTGTGGATCTCAGGGGCCGGATGGGACGCTGCCCACTAATCCAGACTGCCCAGGCCTTCACGGTGCCCATGAGGGCAGCCTGGCCTCCAGCCTGGTCTTGGAGCCTATATAGCTTGTATAGTGTTTTCTTTTCTCCCAGAGTGAACGGATGTATCTACCTTGTCTCTCTAACTCCTGGCCTGGCAAACTGCAGGTGGGTGACTGAGACCCACACTGTATACTCCCTGCCCGGCCCTTCCCTGAGCTGGCACCATGAGAGGGACAGGACCGTGCCAGCCTGCCAGCTGCGGGCCCCACTGCGGACATCTATGGGGAGGAGACACACATGTAGCCTTCTCCCCTCTGCGTCCCAGCCCTGCACAGAGCACAGGTCTGCCATGCACGGCTGTGCAGACCAGTCCTCGCTGCCCTGTGCTGTTCTGGTGCCCTTGCAGCCTGCCAGCTGCCCCGCCCTGCAGCCTCTCTGTCTGTTACGGCGGTGGAGTCCTCAGGCCTCTAGAGGAAGCCCTCAGCATGCAGACACCCATGGACGCCAAGCACAGGTAGCTGCTCACCCACCACCAGCTCTGCCCACTGTTCACGCCCAAGCGTGGTCTCATGGTCTCACCGGCCTCCCTCGACAGCACCTTTCTGTCCTTTATCCTGCCCCTTGGCATCAAGTATCTTTAAACACCTAGTGCCTGCTGAGTCCCTTGCCCAAGGCCACAGATCTGCCCTCCGGACTCCTGGCAGCCCCGCCTTCCAGCTCGCCAGCCTCCCTCCCAGCCCGTCCTCTCTGGGAGCCACTTGCCAGCAGCAAGCTCTGGTCACGCCGCCATCTCTTCTCTTCCCTTCGTATCACAGCAGCTGGAAAGGCCCCGGGACTCGCCACACCCCTTCCCCACAACTTTGCAGTTTGTCTCCAGCTTTTGCATCCTGCTTTTGGGGAATTCCTGGAACCCAGTACAAAAGACAAAAGAAAAAGGAGTTTGAACTTACATTTTTCAGATGGACTCACTGAGGTATGTCTGATAAGAGACAAATACCTGAGGTTCCAGGACCAGAGGGAAGGTGGCCCCTGGGCCAGGCCCTGCGACTCTGGCACTCCTGTGCCTACAGCACGACTGCTCTGCGCTGCTCTCTCTGAGAAAGGGCTACGCTCTCCCTGTGAGCCCCGCGTTCCCTTCAGGTCTTCGGGGGCCCCTCGGGCTGCTCGGAGTCGCCCGGACTCCCAGGAAGGAGTTAACTCATCAGGAAATGGCTTTTCTTTGCAAAGAGCAAAAATACCCCTGAGAATGGAAGCTGGAGTCTCCCTAATGAAGTGACTGAACAATTGGATTTAATCTGTGACGGTTTCATGCAGTGGCTAGAGGTGGGAGAGAGGGTAGGAGCGGTGTTAATTGCTTCTAGGAACAATAAGAAAAGGGCGAAAGAGAAATGAGTTAATTAACAACGGCTCGGGTAATTCTTGATTTCTTTCTCCCTCATCTTTGTGGTGTGACTTCTTGCTTTCCTGGTCAAAAGACTGTCACACTGTGCACAGTATTTTCCCTGCAGTCTTTGGAGCAGTGCTGCCTGCTATGGGCGACCTTAAGCCTCAGTTTCCTTTCCTGATAGATGAGTGGAAGAGGTGGTCTCCAGAGAGGGAGCCTTTCAACTCTACCTCATTCTAGCAATCAAGACTTCATGGCTTTTTGAAAATTATTAATAAGAGGAAAGAACCATCATAATTTTCATGACGTCCCATTGGACACAATCCAAATCCTGCCTTGGCATTTCTTTTCTTTTTTTTTTTTTTTGCTTTTTGAGACAGGGTCTCGCCCTGTAGTTCAGGCTGGCCCTGAGCTCACTATGGTGCCCAGGCAAGCCGCCGCGAACTCAGCAATCCTCCTGTCTCTGCCTCCCGAGTCTGCCTTGGCATTTCTTAAGATGAGAGAAGACGGGTGCTGTGCCCCGGGCCCACCTCCAGCCCCGAGCCTCCTGTGCCCGTGAAGAGAGGACTCCCTGCACTAGAGCCCGGTGGTTGGGGCTGAGCTCGCCTGCCCACGGTCCTGGAGCTGGGCACCCTGGGCTTCCGGCCTCACATCCCAGGGCCTTCGCCTGGGACCCTGTGTATGTGTGAGGGAGGACACTGGCCGGTGCAAGGCTAGTTGCATTTCAGGGGGCGTGAGGTGAGGACAGGCCGCCTGCTTGCAAAGAGCAACACCAGGGGCCGGGATGTGCCACCCGGCAGCCCTTCCCTGGAGGTTTCTGTCTGCCCAGAGCCTGGGTCCCCTGCCGCATGCTCTGAACCACCTCGTGGACCGAGCCTGCCTGTCCTGGGCTGTCGCAAGGTGGATCCTTGCACCTTGTGTCTCCCGCACCTTGCTTGACCCACCCTAGCAGTCAGGAAGGCGGGGAGCCTGTGCCGTTCGGAGTGTGCCAGCATGGCTCAGGGAACGCAGCCAGGAGGCCAGGGTGGGCAGGGGAGGAGAGACAGGTATGGCGTATTTCCATTCCTTCTTAACGGTTATTTTAAAGAACTGTTCATAGTTTAGGACTAAACACAAAAAGAATTTACAGTCTCCTAATTGCATGAAAATTAAACCTGAATGTACCTATATTCAAACCCATCAAAGTGGGATAGATACATGCCCCTCAGGGTTATCTTCAGGATTAAATTACAGATCATGTCTGAAGCAGACGCTTATCCGGTAAGTGACAGCTAGAAGTCCGCCAACACTAGACCCCTTTTGGGGCAGGGGTGTTGATTCACCATGCAAGCATAAGCGACCCATTCTCTCCTGGGGTTTGAGTCCCCAAGTACGACAGGGAAAGCGTTGCACAGCACGATTGCTCATGGCCGTCTGCTGTGCCACCGTGACTGGTGCCTGTGACCCCACGTTTGTCTCAGGGCTGTGCGGAGCTCCCTGGGGCTGGCACTCTGCCTCAGGGAAAATGAGGGCTGGCAGGGGCTCGGTGCAGCGGCTCCCTACTGAGGACCTGGCAGGATTTCCGGGGCACCACCACATCCTGACCTTGCCCAGCAGGTGCATCTCTTAGGCAGGTGCTGGGGGCCTCCGACCACATGCCCCATGACCCACTTGGCTCCCAGCACTCCTCGAAGGCAGAGGCAGCCACAGGCCTGTGTCCCCATCCTGCTCCCGGGCCGTGGGATGCTCCTGGGCACAGGGCCAGGGCCAGGCCTGCAGGGAGCAGAGAGTAGCTATGGGCGAGGCTCATGCCTGGCTCCAACCCAGAGGCTCAGAAAACCCCCCGAGAAGACACCTTCTCAGCCAGATGTTTCAAACTTGGTGATTCACACCTTGCTTAAAGACAGTTGTCCCACAAGCTCAGTTCATAAACTAGACCGAAGTGAGTTGCAGGAAGGGGCTGGGGACAGAGCTCCTCTCCCTTGGGCTCCTCTGTATGGGGTGCCTTGATTCTGTGATGCCACACCGCACCCAGTGCAAACTAGCAATCCAGTTCTCTTCTGTTACAGAAAAAGCTCAAGGAGAGCAAGAAACCTGCTGCAGGTCTCGCAGGAAGCTGTCTGCCCACAGCCACAGACCCACTGCCCACTCGTGACCTGGCTGCCAGCCTGATCCACATGTTTATGAGGTTCTTCAGGTCTCTCTGGGAGGGAATTTCATACACACGTGGCCTGTCCAGGAGGCTGGGCTTTGCCCTGAGACTCGCTTTAACTGGATGTCTCCTCGACACACGTCATGGTCATTTTACGGTGTCGTTAAAAAAACAAAACAAAAAAACGCATGATCTGGCCCCAGCCACTGCTGAGGCGCATTTTAATATCCCTTGTATTAAGTCACTGAGTCTTTCCCTCTATTGCTCTTGCCCACTGGTTGTAATCTACTTTGCTAGATTTTTACAAAGAATGTCAGTAAGAGGAGGTTCTGGGACTACACATATTGTAATTTCTGTGGCCCAGTGCCCTGCTGGCACAGGTGGCTCCAGAACCCAGCTATGTCACAGCAGAGGGATGTGCACTGCAAGGAATGTCAGAGGGCAGAGGGGGCAGCAAGGGGTACCCCGACCCAGCAGCACATGTGACCCAAAGGAAACCTCAGGTGCTGTCCCCACTCAGCCGGCTCTCCATGCAGAGGCCCAGCCTCCAGGGGCCACCCAATGTGTGGGCCCGCTGGGTTGGGAAGAGCATTCCTGGCCCAGATTGCGTTAGGGATGGGGCCGGTCCCTGGCACACAACCCCCCGAGCTGCTGATGCCACAGCAATAGCAGCGAGAGGTTCCTGTGCTGCCTGGTTTATGCAGAAGGGGAAGCAGTGACCGCGGAGTTGTTTTCAGCTCAGAAGTGACTGTGTGGTGTCCTCAGAGGAGGAGGAGGCCGGGAAACACCCGTGTGGGTCTGACTGTACCGGTGAATCCAGCCCAGGCACTAGAAAGGCTGTGATTCCTTCATGACGTCACCTTTCCCAAGCAGGTTTAGTTTGGCTTTCTATCCGTACACTATGTATCTCATTAGCGTTATTCATAGACTTATCAAGCAAGATGGAAATCGGAAATCTGCCGAATGCAGTGCATGCTGATGGGAAGGCCTGGCTTGGCCCTCCTCCCATGGGTCACCAGTCACCGAGCAGATGACTGAGCCCATGCCAGGCCTTGCAGGCTGTGGGTCTAACAGGATATGGCTGTCAGCCATCCGCAAAGATCTCAGAAGTCTCTGCCGGGCTGGGCCCTGGGCTGCACTTTCTTCAGCTTGCCCTCCCCTGCTTCCTTCCAGGGAGAAACCAGAAGAGAGGAGACCAGAGCCGCAGTGGCCAGGGAGGCCGGGAGGTGCTGGGGAATGTCTGGCTGCTGGCGTTCTGGGGGGATCTCCGCTTGGTAGTGTATGTCAGTTCACGGGTGTAAATACTCCTGCAGAGGCTGAGCTTCAGTTTCCAGTGCGCAGTTAGGAGGCGATGTCCTGCACGGGCTCGAGGTCGCCTCCCACCGGCCCTGGACACCGTAGGGTGACGACACGATGCTGGATCTGCAGGCATCTTCATTTGTTCGTAAAGGAAGAGGCTCTAATCTCAATGCACAGCCACTGTGCAGGCCTAAATGAGATGTTGAGAGTACCCTGACTTCTTTGATGCCCCAAAGAACCCGCCCATTGCACAGATGAGGACATGAGTCTCAGGCAGGTGATGTTCTTCACTTAGGGTCCCACAGCTAGAGATGGAATCAACTTTTGGAACGTGGTCCTTTCCAGTCCCACCATTATGTTCATCTCGTCATAATGGCATTTCACTTCGAAGAACAAATGCCGTAAGAGCTGGGGTGCTCAGGAGGAAGTGTCGAGGCCTGGGGCCTGGCCCCCTGCCGTGCTCCACGGGCACCCTTGCTCTGACTGCCAGGATCCTTCTCACCAGACAGCGGCCCGTGCTGCACTCCTGCCCTGAGCCCTGACAGTCAGCTTCGTTTAGCAAAGTCGTTTAAGTTGGTAACTGCAATGCGAGCCCCTTTCCCGCTGAGCTTCCCTGCATTTCACTTTCCACACTCCCAACTTTAGAGCCTGCCCTGGCCCACTAGCTTCTTCAAGGTGGTGGGCAGGCACTTCCTGCTGTGGGTGCCAGTTTGCACCGCTGTGAGGAACAGGTGGACCGGAAGGAGGGGTCTCTGCACAGTGAGGTTGGTGCCCACTGTCACGGGCTCAGTCCAGGCCCACAGGAGAGAAGCAGGAGCTGACAGGTGCTGAGAAACCGTGAGTCTATGCCGCCCTCGACCTCTGTGGCTCTGCACAGCTTGGCTCATTTCATGTGGGCCCTGAGCAAAACTGGGGAAGCCAAGGCCAGAGCAACGACATCACTTGCCCTGGGCGCTGGGCTGGGAGGGTCCTGGGGCAGGATTTGAATCCAGGATATTGAGCTCTAGAACTGGCTCACTTCCCATGCACTCAGAGAAAGGGGGGGTTGGTGGCAGACAGCCAGACTCTTCATTTGAGCCCTTGTGTGGTGAGCTGGGGGTTCTGCCAGGGCCAGGCATTCAGTAGCTGGGCCGCCAGGTCAGAGACCCCAGCCAGTGAAGGGGAAGACTGGACGCCCAGGGTACTTGGAGTGTGAACTCTGAGGATGCAGCTTCACGCTGACTGTTCCTGTGAGTCAGGCGGCATGGCGATGACCCGGGCATGAAGTGGGGAGGGTGCCCCCTCCCAGGGCAAGTGCAAAGATTCATTTATGGACCCCCGCTGCTCTACTTCCTGTTGTCTCTCCCTGGCTCTCTGATTCCTTCAGGGTAGGTGCCATGATAGCCCTGTGTGTTTGCTGCCCTTCCTGTAGGATAACATTCTGAGGACAGGCTCAGCAAAAACCTATGGCCTCACAAAGCCTGGCACATAGTAGGCACTTGGTTCATTGGCAGACTGACCTAAGGCAAATAATAAGAAAGCCCCCACCCTGGGACAAGCAGGAGCTAGTCTGCTTTCAAGGCAGCTTGATTCACTCAAAGTGGTTACTGTGGCCCCCCGAGACAAGCCAAGGATCATTCTCACTTTCCCCAGGGGCTCTTCAGGTATCCCGAGCTCCAGTCACGCCCAGCTCCGCCCACAACAAGCCTTCCAGCTGCAGAACCATGCTACCATGTCTCGTGCCAAGTGGGACTTTGCAAAGCTGTCTTCACACAACAAGTGTGAGCCACTGGTCGCACTGGACACTTGTGCTGGCTAGAGCTGAAGTTACTGTCAAGGAGTGTGTTCCCCTCCTCCGTAGTGGGGCTCAGGGGAGGAAGTGGTTTGGACATGCCGTGCTCAATTCCTTCAGAACCTTAGGAAGGCGGAGAGAGGGGGAAATCAGACCCATACGTGGTGGGGCCTTCATGCATACTAATTGAGAAAACGGATGGACGGTGGATGGATGGGTGGGAGAACTGGCAGATCCATAGATACTAACTTTCCCCTCAGGTTGCTAACTAGGGCCAGTGGTTTAGTCTGATGTACTGGAAATCTTTAATGAGAATTTAAAATTCTCTACTCTCTCAGAGCTGGGGAAATAAATTCTTGCTGAGTATGAAATGAAAAATTAAAATCCATCAGCATCTATTAATGCAGAGCTCTGATTGGGGTGCGCTGGAATGAGCAATTTCTGTCTTGAAGGAAGCCACGCTCTCCTGGGAGCCTGTCACCACGCCCGCACCTCGGAGTGGGGAGTGTTCCTGTACTAGGACGAGGGCTTCTCTTTGCTGCGATACAAACCCACCCATGTCTGTTTCATTTTCATCAGATGGAGAAACAAACAGAAAGCTGTCTCAAGAGGAATGCAGGAGGAGCACCCAGATCATTGATTTTACAGTTGGCTCCACCCACTCATAGCTTTTAGCCCAGGAGCACCAAGAACTCAGTGCGCTTCAATAGTGTGCTGCAGAGATGGTATTAACAGCCATTATTGAGTACTCAGCATCTCCTACACGCACATATAATCTAAATGAACTACACACACACGAGGAAGCTGGGCTTCTTTATCTAGAGAGGCGGAGGGAGTCCACATCCCCTAGCCCTGGGTGCCTGCTGACCACCGCGTGGCTTTTCACCCACTTCTGGTGCCCGCTTGAGCTGTGGACCCCGCAGGAGGTGAGCACACCTCCGTCTGGCTGTCCCACAGGTTACTGTCACTCCCCTTTTCAGGACACAGGGATCACGTCTAAAGAGCCTTCTACCTGGACAGTGCCTCTTGTAACTCTTACCCGAGGCGCCCCCGCTCCAGGCCTGTGTTAGAAGGACCACATCCCAGGCTAGTAGGCTGCCCTCGGCGTCTCACAGCAAACCTGACAGTGGCGCCTGGCAGACTGCAGGATGTGCTGCTTCGAGAGCACTGTTGTAGATGCAGGACTCTGTCCCCGGCCCTCCCCGCTGGCTTGGGCTCAGTCTGCCCACCTTAGTCCCTACAGGCACCCACTGCCTCCACCTCCCAACAGCTGGGTCACCCACAGGACATGCTTTCATCCAAGGCAAGTAACAGCTGCAGTCTCACGGGGCTGCTGTTTCGTGCATGGCCCTGCCACCATGGCTGGTCGGTCCCAGCCCTCACAACCCCGGGCCTCGTCCCTTCAGGCCATTCTGAGACCAAGGCTCAGCTCATCCTCTGGTGAGGCCCTCTCCGTGTGGATGCCCCGGAGCACGCCACATTCCTGAGGAAATTATTTCAGTTGGAACATTGCGTGACCTCAGAATGTACAGACGTCCCGTGTTGGCCTTTGCTGTCACCCCCACCCCATACACACACTGCCTTAGACGCTGTCAGTTACATTTCAGTCTTCCCCAAGAAGCTCCACACGACCACACTCCTTGTGCCTTCAGATACCGTGACGGCTCCGGGCTGGCAGCCCTTACTGAGCACCTACTATGTTTCAGAAATTGTCCCAGGCACTTGGTATGTTTTAATTCATTCAACCTAGCCAATATCTGTGAGAACTAGGTGCCGTCACTACCTTTATAAAGAAGAGAAAATAAAAGCCTGGCGTGATCCAGATGACCTGCCCGGCGTCACACAGCTAGGGAGTCTGATGACAAGTCTAGCTGTCACTTGTAAAGAGCCTGCCGTGTGCCGAGCTGCTCTGCAGGGAGGCACTGTCCCCTGACAGCATTCTGTCCCGCCCACCCGTGCGCCTCCGGCCCTCCTTCCCTTAGACTTGTACATCTGGCACCCACTGAGCAGCTGCAGGCTGCTGGGCACAGCACGGGGTGATCGGGCTCCCCCAGTCACAGGGCTGCTTGTTCTTGGAGTCTCTTCCTCCTAGCCCGCCAGCTCTGCGTCATGAGGGTCCTGAAGTCCACCCCCACCCTGAACCCAAGATACCTTCAGACGATGGGCATGGCCTCCGCTGGGAGCCGGCTGTGGAGTGGCCTCCAGGCCCCGGTCACCTCCGCTCCATCGGCTGCTGCTGCTTCCGAGTGAGCAGGCAGCCAGAGCTCTGGCAGGCGCAGAGCAGAAGCCCAAGCCGTCACGAAGCTCCGCAGTTGCTAAACCGCCACTCACTTCCTCTGCTCGAAAGGAGGAAGGCGCTCAGCTGGCAGAGGGCAGGTTCCTGTTTTCACTAGCCGCTCTAAGCAGATTTTTCTCTGCAAGGACAGTGAAGAAAGAAGCGTTATTAATTTTTTTACAAAGCACTTGAGAGTATAGGCAGCTTGATTCCAAATGGCCAGGGCTTTCGGAAACTTACTGCTTTTTTTCTCTAATTAAAAGGCAGACAGGGCTGCAGGTTTGCTCATGTGTGTCCCAGGAGCTCAAAGGCCCGTGGAGCCTGTGGCTTAGCTGGCTGCTGCTTCTCTGTACATTTCTCAGTTTCTATAATTTTCTTGCATCACAGCCAAGTGGACCCCAGAGCTAAGCTGCGAGGCCCAGTTCTGGTTCCATAAAAGCTCATCCCCAGTCTCCAGGGATTGGAGCCATGGGCAGTAAGCCCTGGGTATGTGGAGCTGCCGGTCGTCCTGTTCCTGGACAGCTCCCCTGTGTCACTCATGGAAGAAACTGTGTGGAGACTCGTTCCCTGGCCTGTAAAGACGACCTGTGGCTGTGTGGGAGAAAGCTCAAATTCTAAGGACTGTGTTATGACCAGTAGGAGGTGAGTGTTGTGATGGCCTCAGCTCTCTGACACACACATGCCCGTGTGCATGCGCGCGCGCACACACACACACACACACACACAATAAGAACACAACCAAGTATGGCCAACTTACTATTTATGTGAAAGGTAGAAGTGTGCATGTTCTACTTTTCCAACTTATAGTGGGTTTGAAATTAGAATCTATATGTGTCAAAATATAAGTGTGTATTACACACATCCACAGAATCTCAGTATTCGCAGCGTGTGACTCAAGCAGGGAGACGGGAATGTGGGGCTTCTGGGCACATCGGTAGAAGAGCTGGAGGTCTGTGGGTTGTCAGCTCAGGGCGGCCTGGGAATTACATCCACAGACCCGGGAAGGGCAGGTGATGGTGATGAGTGACTTTGGGAGCCCCTCCGAGGCTCTCCTGCTCCAGAGCAGACGAGGAGTCAGAGGATCTGGAGCCTTGCTTTGGTCATTGCACAGAGCCAGGGCAGAGTTTAGGGCCTGTGACCTGTGGCCTCACCCAGGGACAGCCAACCCAGACAGTCATTTGGAAACCTCACTCAGCAGAGTTTGCAGAGGTGAATTAAAAACACCAGGGCCACATCTATATTTAGAAGGCACTGTGTACTAGATAGATGCTCCCACAGATGGCTCGTGAAAACACCCGATCCACGCGGGGCATGCTGGGAAGGTGCAGAGGAAATGTTGCAAGGGACTGAGGCGGTAGTTTGCCTGAGTAGGGAAGAGAAGGTGCCAAGCCTGGGGAAGTGTAGCTTCCTCCAGCTCACACTGAGAAGGGAGAGTATTGGGCTTAGAGTTCATGTGAGCTGTGTGACAACTCTGGATAAACGTTTTGTGAAGACCTATTGTGGGCTGGACCCCAAAAGCATTCCCTCACCCCACCATTCCATCAGTAAAGCTCACAAGGCACAGCATGCCCCAGATGCAGGACCCAGCAGCCGTGAGCAAGTTGGCCGAGCCCAGCCCCCCACACCTCCCTTCTGTGGAGTGGCCTGTGTCAGAGACAGGCAGGGCCAGTGGGTCAGTGGTGTGGGCTGCTGTGACAGGATGAAAATGGGGTGTTGGGTTAAGCAGTACTCTGCACAGGTGGCAGTGCCAGGGGCTGCTCCTCCGTGATGGCTGGACTGGGACCCGGGGGAGCACAAGCAGCCAGCCTCAGGATGCGCCAGAGCGTGAGACGTGCATGTAGGGGGGCTCCTGGTGTGATCTGGACTCTGGGTGAGACAGTTGGTTGCTGAGGGTGCTCCAGGTCTGATGGTGGCAGCAGGCACTTGCCCACAGGCAGGAGCAGGAGGGCATGAGAGCCAAGAGCAGCCTGGGCACGTCGTGCTAGGGCCTGTGGGCTGGCAGAGTCCCTGAGAAGGCAAGCTAGGCTGTGTTTGGCCACAGGGCCTCTACTGCTGCTCTCCCTGAGGCTCCTCGGCCGTCTGTTCCCATCCTCTGGACAGCTTTTTCTCCCAGGCCGTGGAAGGGACGCTGAGTCAGAACCTGTTACCTAGCCAGGCGTTCTACCATTCATCCTCCCAGCAAGCTGTGTGAGCGCGTGTTCAGTGCTGGGCGCACTCACGCGCCTTGCTCCCTCCCAACAGACTGGAGCTGTCCTCGGGGGCTGGTCGCCCACGCTTGCTCTCCTGGTGCCCAAGTACGGCATAGAACCGTCCACGGCACCACACTGTGTGAGCGAGCCTGGCACACAGCAGCTGCAGACTCCTGAGACACGCGTGAAACCTGCCCTGGAGGGCAAACAGGGAAGACTCCTCAGGGACAGTGCAGATCGGCTCCAACCCCACCCTGTGGGAGTTTCGATGTAGAGAAGGAGGTGGACTGAGAGCAGAATCCCAGGAGCAGGCCTTGGGGAGCCGGGAAAGACGGGATTCCCCGGCTCCCGGTCCACACGGGAGCCAGCGTGCACTGCAGCACAGTCAGGTCAGATTCCGCTCCAGAGGCATCGAGGAGCACGACAGGCAAAGGCAGAAGCCCTCGCAGGAGAAGTCCACGAGAGCGTGGCATTGGCTGGGCTCTGTTGCCCTGGCAGCTGATAGCCATGGATCAGGTCGAATTTTGGGGTTTGAGGACACTGTATGGGAAGTATCCAATTTCCAGAAGGCTTTGCAAATTAACTAGGTATCGGCGCCCAGACAGAAGACCATGGGGAGCTTCCAAGATGCCAGCTGTGCGTGAGCCAGATTGCTCAATGAAGGCCAAGCTTGTCATCACCATCTTTGTTAGGAGGACCTGGTGCCCTGCACGAGCCATTGGTCCCACACGAGTGTCAGGAGCCGGCATCTTGTTTCCCGTGGGAGCACGTGCAGCCTCCTGACATGAAGGTCATTTCTCCAGCCCGGTTCTCAGAGAGGCTGCAGGTCCCGAAAGGGCCAGTGCCCCTAAGATGACTTGGCATTACATGGCAGGGCTGGGAAAAGCATGGGGTGAGGCTACCATGGGTCAGAATTCACAGCTTGAGCCAGGGCTAGTCAGCAGGTCTTGGCTTTACTCGAGAGTTTCCTTCCTAACCCCTTTTCACTTCTTCGGTATAAAAGTTGGAAGAGATCTGGACGGGGAGAGTGGCCGCCTTGAGAGCAGACAAGGCTCCCTCCCGGGGAGAGAGTCAAGGATTAGTTAGTCGCCTTGGGTGGGCCCTTCACAGGCACGTACGGAGGGCCGGGCACCGTGATTGGCCCTCGAAGCTGTCGGGGGAGTCTGGGCTCTGCAGAGTTAAAGCTCCTGGCCTTGGGACTCCCTGAAGCCAGACCCTCTGAGAGAGCAGCGGGATCTCTGCGGAGCCGAGGACGTGCAGACTCGGTCGTGGAGTCTTGCACGCTGGGCGCCTTCTCCAGGCGCTTTCCCTGTGTTGGGTCTGTCGACTGAATCAGAACAATGGGACGGTGTCACAGGACGAGGCTGAGCGCTCTCCGCTCTGAGGGCTGACATCTGGCGAGAGCCCAGGGAGGCCCCGAGGCGAGGCGGAAGGGGAAGAGCCGGCTGGGAAGGAGATAGCCCAGCCTGTGCAGAAGTTCAGGGCTGGAAACGCTCGCTCGCTGGTGTTGAGGAGCAGCGAGAAGGGCCGGGACAGCCCGGGACTGCCATCTCTGCTGCTGTGACTCACGTCCGCTCTGCAGAGACTTCACCTGAGGACGCCCGCCGGGCCTGGAGCCCCCTCGCCCTGGCCACCGGCCGACTCTGAAGCCACCTGGTTAGGCATGTGGGCCCTGCACATGGCGAACTGGGTGTCACTGTCGTGGTAGCCTCCTGTCAGGCCGCCATCCCACTCACCGTCTTCTAGGCCTGGGTCCTGAAAGGTGACTCAGGGCGGCCGCGGACCTCCTGCCCCACCCACCGTGGGGCTCCTGCTTTCCCCAGCTCATGTTCCCCAGCACCGTGCCAGGCTCGCCTTGGCACACACATCCCCAGACCACCCTCAGCAGAAGCGAACACCTCCTGGAGGCTCTTTCGCCCCATCGCAATAAGATTCACTGCAGGTTGGAATCCGGATCAAGAGCTGGTCGAGGTGCCTAGGGGCTGTGTGAGCTTGTGTAGAGTTCTGAGTCTCTCCCAGAGCCTGGGTGCTGTTACTCCGCTCACAGGGATCCAAGATAACGGTACCGACCTCCTAACAGAACACAGGACCAGTGAGCCAGGCCAAAGAGCCTTCCTTTTCTTTGTAATTGGAACACTGCTTGGGAGGACCGCTGAGCCCAGCAGAGCCCTGTCCAGGGGAGACAAGGCGGGAAGGAGTGCAGAGGTGCAGAGCGCTGAGGATGTGCATGCGGAAGACGCGGCTGACCGTCCTCGCGGCAGGAGAACAGATGCTGCCTTTACTCCGAGAGGGACCGTTTCTATTTCTAAGGCCACTCTGCAGTCTGATGAGGACCCCGGGGCACAGGGTGAGGTTTCCGGCTCGTGTGCTTGGTCTTTGTGTTTCTGGAGGAGGCCTCCTGGGGGGAAGGGCAGGTGGCAGAGAGCGCGGAGGCGCATTGCACGGTGCCCTCTGCTCTGGAGAGCTGTGCACAGGGTTACCGCACGGGAGCTGCTCTCCCGGTCGCTCAGCGGACATACGGCAGGCACCTCAGGGAAGCCAGGCTGAGCTCAGCCCTGCAAGGGGTGGAGAAGACAGTGGCAGGTTTCCCAGAGGCTGGCAGTCCCTGTGCCAGGATCAGTTTTATTACTTTTGCAACTTTGCTTTCCTTGTTAATTCTTGCTAGATGTATCAACTTGTGAATTCCTTTCTTCAACAGAATCTACTCATAGACTCCTTTATTTGGCAACTGAGGAGCCCCCCATGGGCCAGCCTAGCACTAAGCTGAGGGGACAGAAGTGACCCAGCTCCTCCCTCCAGGGACCCAGAGCGGGTGAACACGGGCCAGAATGAGCCGGAGCAGGGCAGCTCGGTGGGGCTGTGGTGATGAGGGCGGGCACGAGGCGCGGCCGGCAGTGCCGCGGGGAGCAGGGGCGCTTGGGGGCCTGGGCGTGGGAGGAGTCCGCCAGCGCGGGACGTTCCATGTGCTTGTGGGACGTTCTCTCTGCACCTGTTCATCGTTTTATTGTGGGGTGACTTTGCCCCATGCTTTGGGGGTTGGAAATGACTTGAGAATCTGCCACTTCTCAGTTATCTGCCCCTTGTGTGCTCTGCACCCCTCTCGGCCCATCTCTCTCGTCTCTGTCCTCTTCTGGCCCGGCCCTCAGTGGCTCCACTGTCCTTGGCCAATGCAGGGGCCACTCACCAGCTCCCCGCTGTCTTTCTGCTCCCCAGAAACTGTCCTCTGCCACCTGTGGCCTGGACAGACTCTGCCAGGTTTGGCTCTGGAGTCCTCCTGGTCTGGATGACTTTCCCTCGGCTCGGCCCCGTGCCCTTGGGGTGTCTGTGGGAGTGCTCGTCCTTCTCTCCGGGCTGAGTCGGGTGGGGAGGGCGCTGTGCTCGCTGGACCTGAAAGAGGCAGGACGAACGACTCCTACTCCTGCCCTCCGCCCAGAGAGAGGCATTCTTCAGCTGCACGACAGCATGAGCCCTGCCTGGCTTGTGCCTTGTGACATGAGGAAGAACCAAGGGTGGCAGGGCATGCCATCTGTCCGCAGTCTGCCAGAGTGACACGCACCTGCCCAGGGGCAGGAGGACTGCTGACCGCATGCATCACTGTCTGCAGAGCAGAAGCCGAGGCCCTCGGGCCTCCTCCTCCTCCCCACACCGTCTTCCTGTTTTCCAGAGCACCATCTCCCAGTTTCTGATCATGTCTCTGGAGGGCAAGAAATTTTGCATAAGCATCAGCAGTGCATTCCCCGTGTTTAGTCAGGGCTTCCGCACCGAGGTGGCTCCACTGATGTCTGTGTTACCAAAATGGTCAATGTCCGACATGATGTTTAGGAGAAGACGGAGCTTCCTCCTGTGCTGCCGTGGGTTGTCTTGGGGAGACCCTGACCAACGGAAGCGTAAAGTTAGGAACTAGGAACCGTGACTGCACTCAAGGAACCTGGGTAAGGGACCTTCAGCCACTGCATTTTATCTTCTCACAGCCCCAGTGCACGGTTCAGCTTTTGGCAATAGCACAGAGACCCTTTCCAGCTCTGCTTGAGATCCAAGCCAAGAGCAGGGCTTCCTACGAGAAGTGGAAGCACCCTGCACACAGTGCCGCTGAGAGCTTCCGGCCCTCAGGAGGGCCTTTTTCAGTGTTGCCTCCTGATTCACCTTCTCCATCTTTCTGCTGGCTCACTTCCAAAACGCGTGACTCCTGGGGAGTTGGGAGCCGTCTGCTTCGTTACTGTGACACTAAGCATGAGGCGGGGTGGGAGGGAGACCGAAGGAGTGAGCTAGGAAAAGAAAAGCAAGGAAAAAACTCTCCTCTCCTGGATCGCAAGCTTCCTTGGGACCTGGAGGGTCCTGCGTTCCCAGGCATTGGCTTGCGGTATCATCCCCGTAGTAGGGTACTGACAGCGGCAGGGGAGGCGGCCCAGGGACAGGGCACAGCTGCCTGGGGCATGGCGATCAGACCCTGCTGAGCTTCCCGCACGGCCCTTCTTAGGCCTCCTCTTGCTCTGGCCTCGCATCTGCATCCCATCAACAGTGACTCCAGTGTACTTGCCTAGCCGCCTCTCAGTGTGCTTGAACGGCACAGACAGAGGGGAAGGTCTGCTGCAGAATTCTTTTAGGTTTTATTACAACCTCCCGATGTTCTGACTCTGATTCCCTGGTGCTTCTGTGAGACACGCTTTTTTTCCCCATTAACAAGATTTTCTTGTTCTCAAAAGAGAAGCAAGCTCAAAGCTGGCCTTGATGTCATTTAAATCTCTGTCATCCAGCTAAAACTGACTGGATGGGTGTGAAATGACCAGGGAAGCCCACTGAGCCCCAGCTGCTCGTGCCCAGCAGTGGGCAGCTGCAGAGGCAGCCGAGACGGGCCGGCTCTGTTGCTGAGAGACAGGCTTGGCTACTGCGTGGTCTCAGCCCCAAGCACCTTCTTCAGCCTGGGGAGCATCTTACTGCTTTTTATTTTAGTCTGAGTAGCAGTAAGATCATAAATAACTGGCACCTGTCGAGTGCTTTATGAGTTATAAAGTAGTTCCAAATCTGTTATTTCATTTAACTTTCATAAGAATCTTTGAAATATTGCTTGTGATTTTAATGACTGGTACTATTTATTGGAAACTTGGCACATACAACCATTGTATGTGCTGTCTCCTAAATGGGCCTCAGCAAATGAAAGGTAAACATCTTTATCCTTGCTTTGTGATTGAGGAAATGGTACATGAGACCCTTAAGTAGCTTTCCTAAGAGCATATGGCCAGTTAGAGGGGTATTGGATTTAAACCCAGGCTGGTGGAGAAGACTATGCACCCATCGTAGAGATAAGTAAACCAAAACCCAGACACAAAAGCCATTGTCATTATATTTGTTTTCACCTGACAACTTTGAAGCGGTTGGTGTTACAAATGACGTAAGGTAGATTCTAAGGGCCAGGCAGGCGCAGGGATGCAAACACCAGCGGTCAGAGGCACGGGCTGTCATTCAGCTGCTCAAAGGGCACTCGGCCCTCAGGAGTCTCCCCGTGCCCTTGCTGTGTCAGGAGCCGCCCTCCTCTCTGCCCGGCCTGCTGCGCAGTCACCACCAGCCTCCCCGCCAGGCGTGGCTCTCGGTGGCACTGTCCAAGCCCAGGGCGAAGCCCCTCTTCATGTGGCCCCGGCCTCAGGTCTCCGTCCACACAGCCCGGGGTCTGCCCGGCAGGTGCCTTTCCAAGCTGCGTGTCCACAGCTGCGTCTGCAGGGAACCATGTGTCCATGTGTATGTATGAAGCGCTCCTGGCAGTGGA
This sequence comes from Thryonomys swinderianus, assembly GCA_004025085.1. Classification (NCBI taxonomy): domain Eukaryota; kingdom Metazoa; phylum Chordata; class Mammalia; order Rodentia; family Thryonomyidae; genus Thryonomys; species Thryonomys swinderianus. The sequence continues at coordinate 21,364 of PVIC010012702.1, read as the reverse complement.
GGGGAGCGGAGCAGCCTGCACAGTCAGTCCCCTTGCCTGGCACTCATGGTGTCTCATGTAAAGTGTGACACTTTTGCTGGGGAAATGGGCAGTTTTCTAGTGCCAAGCATTTAAACGGCTTCTGACAGCCAGAAGACGGAGGAAGCAATTAGACATCCCGTTTGTGACAGATGGAGAAAGGCGTTTTGTGGCGTCTGCAGGGTTGGGGGGAGCCGTGACAGGCATGTCTGAGGGGCCTGGCTGGGGCCGTCCCGCCCCATTTCCCGTGTGCTCTGAGGCTGCACGGCTAAGGTGCACAGACAGTGCTGTCTGCCAGAGAAGCCGGAGGGAGGGTGAGCGCGGATCCGCGTGCACAGGAAGCTACATAGCTCAGGGGTTTGGGCACCGCCGAGCCCAGCTCACAAGCAGCAGGTGACTGGGAGCAAGTTGTTTGTCCTCTCGGACCCTCTGTAGCTTTTAATAACAGGCCCCATGGTCACGCCCGGGTTCAGAGTCCGGTGAGCAGACAATGAGGACCCCAGGGACCCTCTGCACAATGGTACCTTCTCTCTCTTCCATGAGCAGATGAAGCTGGCTCATGATTTCAGTTTGCAAATAAAAATATAGTGCATTTTTTTAAGGTTTTTTTTTTTTATTTTTTATTTTTTTTAGTGCGTCTATAGAAAGCAGTAGCAGCAGACTTCTGGACCTTGTGTTAGCAAAGTTTTCTTAGATGAGAAACAGAAGAAAATGATACTGTACTTCATCAAAATAAGAACTTTTGTTTTGTAAGATACCAACAAGAAAGATAAGGGAACACGGGGGTTTAGCTCAGTGGTTCGGGCGCCTGTCTGGCAAATGCAAGGTCCTGAGTTCAGTCCCCGGTAATGCCAAAAAAGATGGAAAAAAGAGAAAAGACAGTCCACCGACAGGGAGAAATAACTGCAGTCATGTACTGGGTAATCTCACTTAACAACTCAACAACCGAATGGCAAATGTCTTAAAAGAGCCAGGATGTGAGTGGTTATTTCTCCTTGGAGCACACGAGCTCACAACAGCTCTAGTCATGGGGAAATGCAAGTGAAAACCGCGACGAGACACAACCTCACACCTACTCAGATGCCCATGAAATCACAAAAAAAATAACTAAAAAGCACAGTGCCAAGTGTGGGTGAGGACGTGAAGAAACAGGGACACGTGTGTGTCGCTGTGGGAATGGGAGAGGCTCTGGCAACCTCTTGTTAGTAGAGTTACTGCGTGACCTCGCGATTGCCCTCGCCACGCCCACGCTCACTGTCCGGCGCAGGCGCAGATAACACCCGTCTGCCTCTGTCTCTAGGTTCGCCTGTTCTGCACATTCCATCTGAGCAGAGCCCTGTCGTGCTGCCCCTGTGCCGAGCTGCTTCTACATAAGCCATGTTGCAGTGGAGCAGTGCCTCACTTTTTATTGTTGAATAGTAGTATTATATAAATACACTATTTTTCTTACCTGTTCGTCAGCTGATGGGCATTTGTTTCTGCTTCCTGACAATTATAAATAATTCCTTTGAACACTCAGATTATCACGTGGGCTAAAATAATCTTCAAAACAAGGAGTTAACAGCATAGAATGATATTCATTACTGATTGTTAGGCTTAAAAGAAGCAGACTCTGGGGAGGAGATTTAGCTCAGTGGTTCCAGCGTCTGCCTTGCAAGGGCAAGGTCCTGAGTTCGATCCCTAGTAACCACACACCACATGCTGGGCACTTAACTCAACGACTGCCCACTGGCCATCGGTACCACATACCATGATGCTGGGCATGGAAGCTCACGCCTGTCATCCCAGCACTCAGGAGGCAGAGACAGGAGGATTGCTCTGAGTTTGAGGCTGGCCTGGGCTACGTAGTGAGCTCAGGGCCAGCCTGAACTACAAAGCTAGACCCTGTCTCAACCCCCCCAAAAATCATGCTGAAAAGTAATATGATTTCACTTCCTATACATATATATAACAAATATATGCATAAATATAGGCACACACACATATGCATGGAAGGGACATGCCAAGAAGTTAGCCATATTTAATAGTGGTTGTCATTGATGGAAAAGGTGAATTATAATTTTTATTCTCTTTGTTTTGCTCACCCATGTTTTCTATGGTAGAATTTGTACTGCTATTTTAGCTTTAAAAACACTTTCCATTTTTCCTCTAAATCAAGTGGTCAATCACCACACAGAGCTACAGGTCAACCTTTTCCTGGGGGAGAAAGTCACCATCGAGTCAGTCTCCTGGGTACCTGTCCCTCTGCTCTGGGGTTCTCCTGCAGTGCTGCCTGCCTCGCATTTCCCTGCAAAGTGCTCTTAAATGCTTGATGACAGCATTTCCTCAATGACCCTCTCCTGGGACGTGTGATAATGGCTGTTTTCTTGGCAAGGAATTCATCCTTAAATGTAACTTAAATGCTTTTGTAATGACAACTTTAGTATCAATTCCCTGGAGAAAAGTTAGAGTCACTGTAAAATATAAAAGCCAATAAAGTTCTCCCATGATTTTCCCACTAAATGGATGGGGGTCCGGACAGCTGGGCTTCCTGGAAGCCAGGGGAGGAGCCAGCGATGGGGAAGAGGGGGAACAGGAAGCCCTTGAACCTCACTGAGAATCTGCCATTGGTCCAGGCAGCATGGGAGCAGGAGAGGGACCCTGGAGTTGAACGGGTTATTAAATTCCTTTGACACTTTCTTGAGTCTGACCACAGCTTGGACTGAGTGGGTGTGTTGAATGACTCAGTAGGTGGTGAGCTCATCGTGAGGGTATTGCTTCTTCCTACTTCCTGTGATGGTCATGGGCATTCAAATGAGGCAGCAAGGAAAGAGTCCGACCCTCACCAGAGTGCAGAGGTCTGGAGGGCACTGCAGAGAGCTCCATGGGCTCCTGTGTGTGAGTGCGTGTGTCTGGTTCAGTCTGCAGACATAACACCTACTTTCCAAGCCCAGTGTAGACCTGCCTACATTCAGCACTAGGCCCGAGTGGGGTGATCCAGACTCCCCGTGCCTCTCTCCATACTTCCTTGGCCTCCTCCACAAAATGAGGTGGAAAATGAGAACCAGGGACGTGCTAAGTGGCTGCTGTCTCCAGGGGTGGGACAGATAGTATAAGGGAAATGGTAAGACTAAAAACCCAAGACTCAGAAGCCCAGGGCAACTGGCATCCCGGCAGCGGGTAGAGCTGACCTTGAAGCGTACTCTGCCTCTTCTGTGAGCAGAGGCTTCCGCTTGGTTTGGCCTCTAGCTCTCACAAGGACAGCGAGGTGCTCCCGGCCCCAGGCCTGACGCTGATAGGGCCCCGGGTTAGAGCAAGCACTGGGCAGCAGTGGCCACTTCTGCCCTGTCCGGCAGGGAGGCTCGGGGCTGGGGCTTCTTCTCTGCCCTCAGCCTTTCACCTCCAGGCCTGTGCCACCACTGGTCCCACCGCTCTGGGTGGCTCTGAGGTTCAGATGGGCCTGCTGCATGGCGGGTGCTGTGCCTCCCTCACCGCGTGTCAGGCCTGCGTGTGGGGCTCTGTGGGGCCCAGAGTGGCTGCTTCGGGACCCATAGCCCGAGGGTCACTGTCTGAGGCGGCTGGTCGGGGCAGGCGTGGGGCAGCTTCAGCTTCCTGCTGCTTCACTTGTTGACATCTTCGTAGATGGCCTATAAAGGGTTCTTCCTGGGCAGATGGAACCATCTACGGCAAGAAGAGCTGTGTGTGTGTGTGTGTGTGTGTGTGTGTGTGTGTCTAAGTGTGTGTCTCTGATCTGTTACTGTGGGTGTGTCTGGCCAAGTCTGCCCAGGCACGTGAGGGTCTCTGCCTGTGCCTGCATCTCTCCATGGCCCGGGATGGGGACTGAGTCCGGTCATGTTCTGAAGTGACCAGTGGCTTCCTCAGGTCAAGACAGTGTTCATAGACTCAGAGAAGGGCAAGCTGTGGTCAGCAGTTGTGGTTTGGCCCCCGCTATTTTTAAAGTTTAAGAAACAACAAGAGGAAACTCATTGTCACTTAATAGCCAGGTCAGAGTTAGATAAAACCTAAGCCTGGGCTTTACCATCGGCCTGTGTGGCCTGAGAAGACCCAGTGCCACCATGGCCTGCGAGGAGGCATGAGGCCCAGAGAGCTGATCGGCCCAGTCACCTCATCACCATGCACGGGACGCCCACGGTCAGCCATGTCCACCTTGTGTCTCTTTGCAGTGGCCCCGCAAAAGTGGGTTCCTGTCCTTATTCATGATGAGGAAATGTGGGCTGTGCGATGGCTGCTCTCACAGGGATGCCATCAGAGTGGCCAAGCTGGAGCCTCGACCTGTCCCTCTGCCCAAGGCCTGTGCTCTTTGCAGGACCCCATTTAGCACCCTGCCCCCCAAGTACTCTGTCTCCTGTCAAGTGATTTAAAGTGGGGGCTGCGTGGCTGTTGGCACGCTTACCCACCATTTTCTGTGAAGAAAGAGATTTCCTCCAGAGAGACGAAACAGAGCACTCTGACAGGAATGTTGGCTTGTCTATCTCGCGGCCCCAGTGACGCCCACGCCTCTAACCACTTCCTCGCCCTATCAGGAGCCCCGAGTGTATAGCTGGTGAAGATGGTGCCAACCTCAGGGGCACGTCCTGAGGCTCTCGTGTCCCCGTGGCCTATCTGTGTGTGAAGCTGGCAGCCCTCCCATCTGTCAGCACTCTGATATTTCAAATAGGTCCGCAGCCTGGATCTGTGGCATGTGAGTGTGGACTGCTGGGAAAAAGCACAGCCCGTGGCCCTCAGGAAAGCTGACTGCTCTGTGATGGAAGAATAAGCAAGAAGGTTCAGACTCAATGCCAGGTCGGGGTCACCCTGACCCTGCTTCACTGCCACTGTCACTGAGCCCCGGACCCCAGCTAGCTGGGCATTTGTCCTTGATGCTGCCTTTGCCCTGGAACAGCCTGGGTTTGTTATTTTTCTCCTGTAGAAATGCAGAAGCACAGAAGGAGCTGCTGGCTAGAGACAGCAGGGAGCCGAGCCTGGCTCGCTGCATCCACATTGTAAGCCTGCACTTGTTGTTAAGGGTTAAGGGTTAAGGACGGAAAACCATGTCTTGGGCCCGTTCCTGCCTGGGTCCAGAGCCCCATCTTCCAGGCCTGACATGAGCACTCAGAGCTGTCGGAGAAGTTCCCGAGGCTCCAGCCACTTAGGCGTGGTGTCTGTGGCCCTGCCCCTTGCGCCATGTGATTTCCAGGCCCTCTGCTGACGTCTGCACTGCCCAGCCCGATCACAGGCCCTCAGCGGACTCATCACCACTTCCGCCCGAACTCAGGACCCCTCGTGCTAGCCAAGGGCCTGGTTCAGGTCCTGCTCTGCTTCCCCACAGCCCTGGCCCTTGGCATTCACCTGCGGACCCTCGACTCCCTCATCCATAGGGTGGATGCTGCCGTCCCTGTCTGGGGCCGCTGAGGCTCCACGAGGCTTTACCAAACCTGAACCTGTACCACGGACTCAGTGCCTAGCACGTGGAAAGCCCTCAGCAGGCCGAGCCCTGGCGGTCCCTGGCCGCTCAGTCCCGGCGCCATGTGGGGGACGTGGAAGAGGAGCAGGTATTAAGCAGCTCTCTGAAGCCCTCCGTGGAGTTGTGAGCCTGAGCCAGGGCATGTCCACTCAGCTGCCCGGGACAGTAGAGAGGCTCTAGGGTCTGGAGCCTGGGCGTAGGCCATTGCGTGGACAGGGCCCAGCCTGGGCTCCTTCCTCCCTCCTGTCCCCTGAGCCTTTGGTGCAGTCTCGGCACCCCCCCCCGATTCGTTCTCATTGTGACACCCACTCCTTGCCTGTGACAATTCCAGTGGCCACTCCCATGGGGCCTGGGACACCCTCCCTCCTTCCAGGGCACATGTCCGTCTGCACCAGGCCTTCCAGCCAGACCTTGGTCCCCCTGCTGTGCGTGGAGGGACTGTGCTGCGCCTCTCCAGCATTTTCGGCTTCTGACACAGCAGCCCAGGGCTGGGATCTTTGACATCAGCGCCACAGAGCCTGCGGGGACAGACAGCATTCTCTTCATACCGCAGCAGGAGGGTGCCAGCCAGCCCAGGCACTCGCCACCTCGTCTGGACAGGGAAACATGGATGGGAGCCTGTGGTGTGGTCCGGGCTGCACCCTAGCTCACCCCGCACCCAGAGCATCATCTTGGGCAAGAGAGCAAACTTCTCTACCCCAATTTGCCCCTCTAAGATAAGGAGGAGAATTCCTTCTCAGGGGGACGGGGAGGACTTAGTTGCTACATGGAAGTTCTTACGGAAGTGCACTTAAAATCTACTAAGCCTTCAGTGTGCGTGAGCAGTCACTGCGAGACGTGACTGAAAGCTACACTTAATGGTTAAATTTGTAAAAATGCACTGTAGTAACAGACGCATTACCAGTAACCTCTTTCTGAATAACCCTCCCACTTCGGACATAGTCCCCTGGGCTTGCCTCCTCCTGAAGCAGTACCGGAAGCCTGCCTTCGTGCATGTATGTCTGTAGGAGAGCTATCACGGCTGCCCTGTTGTATGGAGTCCGTTCAAAATACTTACCTTTTTTTTTTTTTTTTGAGACGGGGTCTCGCTTTGTAGTTCAGGCTGGCCCTGAGCTCACTATGTAGCCCAGGCAAGCCTGGAACTCAGCAGTCCTCCTGCCTCTGCCTCCCGAGTGCTGGGATGACAGGCATGAGCCACCACGCCCGGTGCTTACCTTTCATTTTGACTTTGGGGCGGAGCCAGCAGCTGTATAGTGCTGCTCTGAGTGCAGCGGGTTAAGGGCCCCGGGGTGTTCTCGCCAGCCTGCCTTTCCACTGGACGGCAGCGGCGTGCACTGGGCTTTTGGTCACAACTCACCCAGACGCTCGAGGAGGACGACTTCCAGGCCCGCGTCAGTCAGCAGTGAGAAGAAGAGCAGGGTGAGGGTACTTGGAGCAGGGCAGAGTATTTTGAGGGAGCCCCTGACAGTGTGTCTTTCAGTGTAAGTTTTAAAAATCAAACACAGGCAGTGTGTTTTGACCACACCTTGCGTTTTAGTTGTTAAGCTGTAGGTGTGCGAGAAGACCGGTATTCTCTGTCCTCTCGGAGCCTCCCTGTCTGGAAAGTGAGGCGATGGCTGCCGCCGCCTCTGACATTGCAGTGGAGGTTCCGTGCGGCATGATGGGCCGCGTCCCTGGCGGGGTACCGGCAGCCTCAGGGTGCCCAGGCGGCTGGCTCTGCGGTCAGCGGCCCCCATGAGGAGCCTGGGCTCTGAGGTGAGAGCAGCGGGCACTCCAGGCGCAGGCCCAGGCTCGCCCTCTGCACGCGGCCGCACAGAGCACGCCTCCCAGTGCATGGCTGTGTCTTTAGTTCCAGATTCAGGACAGGCGGGCGGTGACAGAGGGAGCTCACGCGGCCCCGGGAGGCTCAGGGAAGCGCTCCGGGGGACGCCTGGACTCCAGTTAGCTCTGCTCTCCAGCCATGGCCGTCTCCGCGGCTCCGTTTGTGTCAGTAACATTAGGACGGCAGCGCACTGTCCCACCGTGTTGTCTCTGACTCTTGTTCTGATGCCCTGGCACCCGCTCTGGGCCGAAATCCGGGCCTCCCCTCCACTGTGCCTGGGCAGGGGGCCCAGTTCTGTCGATGCTTCAGCCAGGCCCCAGCTTCCTGAAGCCCAGCTTCCCCTGAGGGCCTCCCGCAGGGAGGCCTGGGAGCTGTGGTGCTCACTGTGCCGTGTGCTGATGTGGGTGGCACACCTGCGGGTGTCTCCCGGGCACGCTCCGTAGTAGAGTCTAATCTGTCCTAGCTGAGCCACGAGCCTTCCTGTTTTAACCAGGGTCTCTGGCGGAAGCAGGATGTGGTTCCACATTTGCAGAATTTCTTTCTGTTCTGACCTTTGTCCCTGCCCTTTGCCTCTGTAACACTGCAGCCCAGCAGCTATGACTGGAGGGAGGTGCTTCGCCCGGGACCCTAGACTCTAAGAGACAGGAGGCTCTCGCCCTAAGCCCTCTTTCTCTTCCAGGGGGGCTCTGCACTCTCCCCAGCCGCTGTCCTCAGCCCCAGCAGGGCTCAGCAGCAGGTGCTGACTCTGGCACAGGAGGTCAGCTGCCCCACGTCATCGAGCCAGGAAGCGGTATCCTGCCTGCGCCAGACGCCCGCCAATATCCTCAATGACGCCCAGACCAAGGTGGGCACTGGTGTGCAGGGGCAGGGGACAGTCCAGTCTCTCTCATAGGGAACCAAGGCCTAGAGAGGAGACATGACCCACTCAAGCCGCTCGCTGGGTAGACCGTGCGTTCCCCGATGTCCATCGGCCTTTGTGTCCTAAGCCTGGGTACTGAAGGTGCATAGGTCTCTCTGCACGTCAGGTTTTTCACAGGGGAAACGGGAGAAGGTTGCAGCCCATGGAGAGCAGGAGGGGAAGTGCGGCGCCACACGTGAGGGCTGTGCCCTGGGCCAGGCCTGCGGGGGCCTCAGTTAGGTCACAGCTCTGTTTTGAATGTTATGGAACTGGTCTCACAGACGGGCCATGCACCTGGGCCACCTGGCCCTCACACAGGACAGCTCTGTGGCCTCTTTCTAGCCTGCAAGGACCAGGCCAAGCCTCTCATCGTGCCTGTGATTAGCAAAGGTGACAACAGCAGGAAGCTTGGTTCTATCAGTAGTGACATGGCTGGGCCTTGGCCCTGGCTGCCTCATGGATGTCATGACAGCTAAACCTGGCGAGTTTCACCTGCCAGAGCCACGGCCCTTTCTTCAGTTCCACACGTCCTCCTCCTGGGGGTCTGTTCTTGGCTCACTAGGGAGGTGCTGGTGCGCTACCCTGGGGGCCACCCATTGCTGAGGGTGAGATACGCTGTCAGCCGCTGGGCACCCTCGCCCGGTGTCCTCCCCGCCTGTGGCTACAGTCGCTTTAGCTCTGCTTTCCAAGAGCGCTTCAGCTGAATAACCATCTTGGGCAGTCATTTCAGTTAGGACTTCACTATGCAAAGCAAGACAACTCGTTATTTATTCTAGTACTACTTTTCAAGAAGAAGGAGGTAGGGCCACATAAATAATGGCATTCCTTTGCACCCTGCAGCTCCTGACAGTGAGTGGCCCTTTCCACTACTGGGGTCCCGTGGTCGATGGCCAGTACCTCCGAGAAGCCCCAGCCAGAGCCCTGCAGAGGCCTACGCGGGCCAAGGTCGATCTGCTCATCGGGAGCTCCCAGGACGACGGGCTCATTAACAGAGCCAAGGCAGTGAAGGTAGGCTGAGGCGCGGCGGGCTAGTGATCAGCTCGGGCCTCCCCCAGGCACGAGCAAGACGCACCGCCCAGTGCACACAGTGGTGTCTCTATTGAATATTCTTTGTAAAAAGTATTAATTGCCACAGGCAGGATCTTGAATTCCTTTGGATTATTCTATTTCCCTTGGGTAATATATCTTACTTTGGAGAGTGTATTTCACAGCATTAAAAATATGGTTTTACATAATATATATGCAAGGGTATTTTTCATAACACAAATTGCTGTGGCAAGAAATTGGAAGCAATTCAAAATTAACAAGGAAATGGCTGACTAGAACACATACAAACGATTAAGTATCAGGCTGCTATTAAAAAGAATGAAGTAGGTATCTCTGCTTGCTTCAGGGTTACCTGTTGCTAAATGGAAAGTGAAGATGTAGAGGCACATGGAATTTATACAGCACTCAGATTTTCAAAAAGAGACTGGTAGCATCTATGTATGTATAAACACATGTATTTTTGTTTCTCTGAGAAAGGATAATGGTGTAGACAGCTTAACAGCAGCTACCTGAAAAGGTGTAGATGTCCAAGGAACAATATTATAAACTATTTATTGCTATGGCTTGATATACATATGTACATGTGCTATTTGATATCATCTTTTCCTTGGAATGCTTTATTTACCCTCATCCTGCAAACCGATATGTGTGGCTGTTGACTCATAGCCCTGGTTCTTTGGACCATGTACAATAGTACCCTGGTTCACAAACATACTTTTGTTCTACAATTTTAGAAAAGATGGTCATGTTTGTCTTTGTATGGGCAAAATAGCCATGGTCAAGTTTGTTATCTGAAGCAGAGTCTACCAACAAAAATGAAATTTTGCCAAATGCTTCTGCTTTGAAACCAAATTGTTTGCACACAAAACCATTCGTGAACGGAGGTATCACTGAACTCAACTGTTCCTAGCCATCACTGACTCTCTGCAATAAAGGAAACGCTGATGTCATATTGTCAGGAGGCTTGGGGTCACCCCACACAGAGCACGTGGGGTAGGGAGAAGGACGGACCGGGAGCTTCTCCCATTGCCACCCACAGTGGAAGAACTGCCCTCAGGGAGTGGAGGGCAGGTGCTTCTCTGCAGGTTTCAGTGGTGGGAAGCCAGAGTCCAGCCGAGGTCACATTTCTCTATCATGCCAGCCCACCAAGAGAGGGTTCCCTGCACATGTGGGTGGGTGCGCTGGGCTGGTCCAACCGACCACTGTCCTGGCAGTGCCTTTGGGACTTTCCCCATCCTGTCCCCGGTTCCGGGCCCCTCCCAGAGGGAGTCTTAACCATGACCCTGCTCAGTGTGCAGTTTCCTCAGTCCTCGAGTTTCCCTCGGAGGCAGGGCAGGCGGTTTTCTTTGTGCACTTGGAAAGGCAGCCAGGAGGCAGGCTGCCCGAGCAGGCCTGGCTCGGAAGGCAAATGCCTGGGGTGGCACAGGGACAGAGAAAGCTTGCTGTGAGCATAGCAAGGAGGCATCCAGCCCATTCCTCAGCCGCCACCCAAGCCTCACCACCAGGTACACTCATCCTCACTCTCTGGCGAGGCTGAGAATCGTCCTGCACATTTTCCCCCTGCTTCTGAGAGCAGGTGCAGCACTGAGCAGTCTCGGGTTCCTGCGTGCTACAGCGTTCACTTAGGCACCGGCCAGAGGATAGAGGATCACAGCAGTGGTCAGGCTGGGAGCCAGGGCCTGGTTTCCAGGCCGTTCCACGCTGACTTCTCCAAGTGTGCAGCCCCAGCCTGTGGGTAGCTGGCCAGGCCCTTTCCTTGAACTTCAGACTGGCTTCGTCCTTGATCTGGCCAGCTGTTCATAGCTCCTCACCGCCCATCACGGCAGACTCCGTCTCCACCCCTACACCAGCACATTGCCCCGAAGTCTTTGCCACCTCACTAAACCGCTGCTCGCTCTCCACATGCTCAGGCTCGACCTCAGAGGGCAGCTGGATGCAGCCCTCTGCCAACATGCCATCAGCAGTCCCGCTTTCTCTGTCCTGCAGTGCACCCAGCGTCCAGCCACCTCTCACTGCCTCTGGGGCTGTCACTCTGGTCCTGCCACCATCTTTCTCAGGACCACTCCCTCCCTACGGCCTCAGGCCCTGGAGTTGGTGAGGACAGACCAGGCCACTCCTCCACTTGTGGCCCTTCTGCGGCATCACCTCGCACAGAGCCAAAGCCACGGCCCTCACCGTGACTTAGAGAACCTATTTGATGGGGCACAGCAGCCCCCTGGCCTCTCTCCTTCTCCTCCTCCCGTGACCCACTGTGCTCCAGCCGCACAGTCAGTTCCTCTGGTGCCCCAGGTACACGGCGCATGCTCCCACCTTAGGGTCTTGCCACCTGCTTATCCCTCTTCTAGAATGGTCCTGGGGAGCACAGTGCCTCATTTTCTTTACGCTCTGCCTTTTAGACCCAATTACATATGCTTCTAGGCAGCATGTTCATGTTAGCCTGAAACCAAGACCTGTTTGTCGAGCCATTCAACATTTACTGTGTCCCAAATGCTGGGCCAAGTGTTAGGCACAGATATTGAATTCATGCCCGCGAGGAGGTCACAGGCAGGCTAGGAAGAAGAGAATGAAAAAGATAAACAGCCAGAAGATCAAGAGATGGGCATCCTATTCCGGAGCCTTCAGAGGCTCAGCGGGGGCTGTTAGGCCCAGAGTGGCACTGCCAGGAAGTCTAACACATGGCCAAGGAACCAAGCAGAACCTCATGAACTTGGCTATCTCTCGCCCAAACAGGAAGGATCCTGAATTCCTTAGGCTGCAACCAAAACCACTCAAGTTTCCCAGAGCCTGTGCCTCATCTCTCGTTTGTAAATCTGAACATTACAAGTAAATATCCTTATAAAAATGATCAGAAGATTTAAATATACCTCCATGTCTGGCAGATAGTCTGACCTCAGTAAATGTGGCTTTTTCACTTCATTCTTTAATTTGATAGGATTAGGGTCCCTCATCCCGAGTTAGCCTCCGAAAGCAGGAATACAAAGAACAGGCAGGCATCCGCTCCCCTCTCCTGACCCGAGACCAGTTTCCAAGTTACAATACGCACATGTGCACACACGCATCTTCCTCGTGCCAACCTCACAAAATGCCAGCTCGTAAATGTACACGGGAAGTCCCAGGAGGGTAGTAGTCCCTCTGCAAAGTTCCAACCCCCAGACCCAGCCCGGGCCTTGGCAGAGATCCACCAAATCCCCTCGCCCCTGCCACCCCAGCACAGCTGCAGCCCACCAGGGAGTCCCGGTGACACCGAGTGCACCATTTGCAACATACCCAGGGTGCCTCCGGGCTGCTTGAGATGCCTAGAAGGGCTCCTTCTTGGGGACCGATCTTATCTTCTGAAGTAGCAGCTTTCTATTGAAATTCTCCATCAGTCTCTGTGATAGGGAATTTCCACCCCTCCTCTCTTCCTTACTGCTGAAATTGACACTCTGCCCACATTAGCCGGGCATTCATTTGCATGATCAAAAGCAGATTTGTTCCAAGATGCACGGTTCCGCCTTCTCCTCCAAGCACAAGCATCTCCAGGGAGATCAGACAGGGAGCGCGGCCGCTGCGCCCTGAGCTTGGCCGAGCGTCAGCGCTTTCGGGAGCAGGTGGAGTGTGCGCCTGTGGTGCAAGCCCGCCCGAGAGCTGGAAAGCAGCACCTGGCAGCCTAGGAGCTGGCACGAGCCCCAGCACAGGGCTACTGAGTCCTTGGCGACAGCTTATAGTAAGAGGTGCGCGCAGGAGTCCCCAGCGCCTGCGTGAGATTTCTTGAAAAGAGGCACTACAGCGCCAGATCCCGGCTCTCGGGGTGGGTGGGTGTCAGTCTAGACCCAAGGCAGAGTAAGGGGTGGAGTCACAAAGTGGATCTCAAGTCGGGCTGAGAACATGTGACTTAGGCAAGATGCTTAGAAAGCCTGAGCAGCCGTGTCTTTAGCCTCCCAGAGGGACAGTGAATGAACCCCTCTTTCCCTCCCCCACCCGACTCCTGTCTCCCGCACCCTTGAGAGAGGACCTTGAGGAGAGGCGACAACCCCACGCCCTGGGACCCTGCTGTGTGGAGCTCTGGGCTTCCCTCCTGCCCTGGAACCCCGCCCCGTGGCCCAGGTTACCCCTTTGAAGCCTCAGAGCTGGGAATCACCCCACTCAGCAGGTGCAGCTCGGAGAGCTTGATTCTTCCCACCCAAACAGCAAACGCATCCTGTGACTGAACCAGCATGAAGATGAGTGTAAACCACGCTGGAATCACTGTTGTACTTTCACGATCATTATGCTGTTTTCCTTCTGATTTTAAAAAACACTAACAAGAAAATGTGCGTGTGGAGCCCTAAAAGCACAATGTGCCCTGGGCCCGTGCTTGCCCTGCTCGACTGAAAGGGCAGCCCCTCGCCTTAGCGCCACAGTGAGTACGGGAGTCAGGGTCCTGAGAGTGTTAGTTCCTTTGCAGAAGCGCCCGGCAGAGACTTGTTAAGATGCTGCTCTTTGTGCTAGAAACTCTTCTGGGCTTGGGGGAAGCTCTGACCAAACAGACGGAGCCCTGGCTGTGGAGTCTGTGCTCTCTGACGGGACCCACACGCGGTGATGTCCACACAAATACAGCCAGAATTTCAGGTCTTGAGAAGTAGTCTGAAGATAACAGATCCAGGCCAGTTGTAGAGGAAGCGTCAGAATAGGAGACGTAGTTTGGGGGTGCGCGTGGGAGGGCCTTTTGGGGGAGGGGACTTGGGGCTGAGATCTGGCTGCTGGGAAGGAGCCTGTCTCGTTAACTTTTCTCACTGCTGAGACAAAATCAATCTCTTCCCCCTTGGACTTTGGGTGTCAGAATTCCACCTGTGTCGCTTTGCTCACTGCTGAAAGCGTCCTGGGGAGATCTCTGGCCAGGCTGCTGCAGAGCTGCACGGGGAGGCCACGGGACAGCGCCAGAGCCGGAGGAGGACGTGCACGGTGCTGGAGGGGCCTGGGGGTGAGAGCCCGGCGCCACCGAAAGGAGACTTCATTCTCCTTACAGCGCGCGGCTGTGGAACACATTTAAGCTGGGATATTCACCTGCCCTTTTCAAAAGAGCACTTTGGCAGCTAAATAAAACTGACTCGAGGAAGGTAGCAAAGGAAAGCAGATGGCACTAAGAAGGAAACCCGAGGACAAGCTGTCCCTTCAGCAAGGCTGCAGATGTGGCAGTTGGTAGGATGAGATGCCAGGCACGGTGATGCATCCCTGGAACTCAGACCCCTGGGCAGCTGAGGCAGGAGGGTGGAAAGCTGCAGCCCAGCTTGGGCAACTTAGTGACCTAGCATGATCCTATCTCAAAAGAAAAAACAGGGTTGGGATTTAGCTCCAGTGGTACTGCGCCTGCAGTGGAAGCACAAGGGCCTGAGTTCAATCCCTGGTACTGCATAAAAGACAGACAGAAAGAAAAAATAAAAACAGAAAGGGCCGGGGTTGTAGCTGAGTGTGAAAGCCCCGGGTTTACTCTCTAGTGCTGGAGAAAAAAGAAAGATGGAAATGAAAAGAAAGAAAAAACGGTGATCAGAGTCAAGCCACAGCTTGGATCACCAGTTGGGATACTCCTGGTCCAGAGCGACTCAAGGCCACAGACCGCTGTGGACGCTAAGATCAGCCCAGCCTCAGCCCCCTGGCCTCACCCACCTGTGACGCTGCGTGCACAGAGCTGGCCCTCGCCTCGTGTCCTGCCTCAGCTGCCCTCCATGCTGCCCTCCTGATGCACAGCGGGCACCCTCACCCCCAGCCAGTGCCCACCTCTTCCCCACCCAGCTGGGAACAGGAGCACAGAGCGGCATCTTTGCTGATCACACTCACTCGCTGCAGATGAGGACTCTGCGGTCACAGACTGACTGCAACTGAAGCGCGTCTCTAAGCCAGCGCCACACTCAGCAGCGAGGCGTTCGGGTGACACCGCAGGGGGGCGTCCCAGGGCTGCCCGGGGTCCTGACCCCCAACGCTGACAGCACGCAGAGGACCTGCCGGTTCTCGAAAGGCCCTTCACACAGTCAACCGATGACAGACCACTGACTAGGGCCTCGGGCCGTGACAGCTTGTGGAAGTGGCAGGGCCCCACCTGCTGGGCCGCTAATTAAACCCGCAGAGGCGGTCTGTGCTCAGCACTGTGAGGATGAGATGCGTGCAGTAGGCGTGGCTGGAGATGTGCCCTCCCACTGCCCCGCCTCCACACCCCAGTGGAAGGCCCACATTCCCAGGGCTCTGTTCACAGCTGGGGAAGTGATGCCCAGCTGGCCTCAGGGCACCCGGCTGAGTGCTGAATCCCCCCAGGTGTACAAGGATATGCTCCCCCCACACACCCACTTCTGCCCTGTCCCGGGCTTCTCACTGTAAAACACTCGCGGAGCCAGCTGTGGTGGTGCACACCTGAACCCCAGCACTGTGGAAGGCCGAAGCAGGAGGATGACAAGTTCAAGCCCAGCTGACGTGACTCAGTAAGAGCCTGTCTCTGGGCTTCAGTCCTCACTACCGATGAGCAGAGGGCATAGGCGACCCGCCACCTGGCTTCTCCTGCTGTACCATCCACCCTCATCAGCGCCTCTCTCCTGTTCCCGGCTCACAGTGGAGGACACAGCATGGCATTTGGGGAGCCCCCGCCACTACTGGGCATCATGTGGTCTCTCCCCGTCTTTCAGGCACAGAGCTGCTGTACTGTGGCACCGAGACGCTCCAGCCCCTCCCAGTCCACAGCACAAGCGGACGGCCTCAACGTGCCATGCAACTTGTGACTGCGACCATTCTGTCCCCTTAGTCCTCAGGGCGGGTAAACACAGGGCTGATTGAGTATAACTGAACCCATTCTAAAGATGCAAACCTGCAAAAAAGGCAAAAGTGTCTACCACGTTCCCCAGGGACTGGCAGGTGGCTGTGATGGTGATGTGGATTCTCTTCACTGCACTGGGCCCAGGACCCCATGGGCAGCCTTCAGCCCTCTCTCCTTACGCTGAGGACTGGCGCTGGACAGTGGTCAGTGAGAGCGGGGACGGGGCTGAGACTGCAGCAGGGAGCCCTGGGCGTGGCCCCAGCCTCGCTGCCCACCCGCACCTGACTGACCTGCGCCAGGCTCCAGCTGCCCCTGCAGAGGGTGAGGGAAAGGTTGGTGAAAGGGCAAGTCCTGTCGTCTTTAGTGTGAAATATTCCGTACAGAGAAGAGTACAGTGTGGTTTCCTCTAAACCCTGAGCAGTGTGGAGCCCGACACGTAGATTGTGGACCACATGTTGGGTGGACAGAGCCGCTGGAGCCCAGACGGGTGCAGAAACTGGCCGCTGTGTGTAGTTGCTAAGAGCAAGGGCTGGGGGCACCATTCGTAGATGCTATTTGGGTTCTGTGAGAGAGTATGTGTGCATGTTTGAGGGGTGTGTGTGTGTGTGTGTGTGTGTGTGCGTGCACACGTGCACATGCGTATGTGTGTGTCCTGTATGCACATGATCTTCTTCGGTGGGATGTGATCGTGGTCAGTCATTCAAGGAGCTGCTCATGAATTCACTGTTCGGACTGAATGGAGACTAACGTGCTTCCGTGTGTGCTTCAGGCCTCACTCCAAGGAGTGCGGTGTCATGGAGGAGACGAGCCCAGCGCTCTGCGCCCAGTTCCCTGCCCTGCTCCCTGCTCAGCCGTGGGACTAGCGGGCGGGAGGGGACAGATGTGCCCCTGCCCGCTCATTCCACACCTGCATGTAGGCGGAGCTAGGCCAGCCTGTCCAGATGTCCTCGCGGGCGGGAGCCGTCCTGGGCAAGCGACGCCCCTTGACTTCTAATCCCTGTGCTTCAAGTGTTTACACAGGCAGTTTAAACACATCCGGCCACGGCTTACACAGAGCCTGGGCAGACCGCAGGCCTCTCCCTAGAGCCGCATCCCTGACGGTGCTGTCCTTGTCTGCAGGGTCCTGGAGCGAGGAAATCCTCCCCCAGGACCCCCCACCCGTGTGGACAGCAGGCCAGATAACGGAGGGAGGCGAGAGGGGGAACAGCATGAGAAGAGACACATAGTGGGAGCACTCCCCCAGGACGTGCACCCCTCCCCCACGCCTTCCGGGCGGACCCACCGTGCCCCTCCCACCTCCCCCAGCCTCGGTGCCCTCCCAGAGCCAGTCCTGGTGAGCCGTGGGCTCAGCTCCCTTCCCCACCTCTGACCACGTGCCCAGCAGAAGAGCCGGAGCCAGTCCAGCGAGCTAGTGGCCCCTTTCCCGGCCTGGGCCTGGCGCAGTCGGCCTAGAGGAATGTTCCACGTACATTCATGTTGTGTAAGACCGTTGGTGGCGCTGAGGGAGCGGGGCTCCCAGACACAGGAGCTGGTCAGGGCAGCCCAGGTAGAGCCGGTGGGTCCCGGCGTGTAGCCTGCTGGTCAGTGGCAGTGACGGCCAGCACTGACCCCGTTAGGTGACGCGTGTGGGTGTTTGTTCATGACTTTCCTGTGACCCTCTATGAAAGATGCCTTTGTATCCACATGGGCACTGGGAGGCACAGAGGGACACAGCCATTGTGTCTAGGGTCACACAGTAAGAAAAAGTCAGGGCAGGGGTTTGAATCCTGGCAGTCTGGATCCAGCACCCAGGAGCTTCATACTATGTTCTGTCACCTCTCAGGGAGAAAATTCTAGAACAATCTGGACTTGAACTTTTCATGTTTTTTGTGTTCTTAGAGATTTGAGGAAAGTCAAGGCCGAACTGAGAGCAAAACAGCCTTTTACCAGGCCCTGCAGAACTCGCTGGGAGGGGAGGATGGGGATGCCCGCGTCCTGGCTGCAGCCACGTGGTACTACTCACTGGAGCACTCCGCAGATGACTACGCCTCCTTCTCCCGGGCGCTGGAGAACGCCACCCGGTGAGCCGGCCGGGCCCTGCACCGGGCGTGTTCACTCAGAGAGGCTGAGGGCCGCTGGCTTGGTTGACCTCACGTTGTCCCCTCCCCTTCGCTCTGTCCACAGCACACGGTGGTCGAGGACAGTGCTGGTATAATACTGGTGCCGTCCCAGCTGGGAGCACTGGCCAGGGGAAAAACGGGAACCCCGGTCTTCCTGGGTGCGTGGAGCCATGGAGGGCAGACACACTGCCTGCCACCGACGGCCGCAGTGTCCCGGGCAGCACTCGGCACAGAAAGCCTGCTGCGGGCTGTTGTTCACTGTGCCTGGCACCTGTGTGCTGCCTTCCCTGTGCCCCACCAGGGCAGCAATAGCTGCCAGAGTCCACCTTTCACGTGGAAATGGGACTCCTTGAGGTCTTGTGCCCAGTGTCACAACCCAAGGAGGAGGAACTGCGGGCTTGGGGTGGGCACGTGGGCCCTTCCGTGATGGGACGCTGTTTCTTGCACCCACTGCGATACGGTCACCTCCGCCTTCTTCACTGCTCGAGCGTCTCTCATGGCAGAGCCTGCCGGGTCTCGCCCCGTGGCAGCTACCGCTGCCCAGCCCCGGTCTCAGCCGTGCCCATCACACACCCTGCACAGCACTGCTCGCCCGGGACCGGCCTGTCTCCCTCTCCCAGAGAGCCTGGAGCTCACATAGCTGGGCGGCGGGTCCAGTGGGTGCACAGCAGATGTACAAGGCCCCAGTTTCGAGCAGAGCAAGGAAGCGAGCAGGTTGTAGCCCTCCCTCTCCCGAGGCCCTGGGGACGCGGGGCTCGGCCACTGTGGCCCTGCCGTGCGCCCAGCTCCCTCTGTGGGACTCACTCCAGGTGGGAAGAGAGGGGTCTGTGGGGGTCAGGGTCCGCCTAGAGCCCCTTCAGCCCTTACCACAGGCTCAGTGTCCCAGCTCAGATTTTAGGCGCCCTTGCTGAAAGTGAGCTGGAAGTCTTTAGAGGCCAGTGGCCTCACCTGGATCTAAGGGTCACCAGCTCAGAGTAAACCTCTGCCACCCACATGATTCTTAGAGTCCAGACAGGCTTTGATTTTCCCTCTAATGGAGACCTAGGTCTGAGCCAAGCAGCCAGCAGCTATCTCGGGAAGCCCAGCCCTGGGGTGGACCATGAGAACTCACAGGCGCCCAGCCGCTGACCCAGGGCGGCTCACCACCCTGTCCAGACCGCTGCTGCTCTGGGTGTGGGAAGAGCTTAGGGCCTCAGCTCAGCAAACCCAAGTTGTTGCGTCATTGGTTCCTTTGGATTTAAAGACACCTCGTGGCCTGGAGAAGAGCTGAGGTCCAGAGAAGGCAGTGTGGTCAGGGGAGGCGTCACCAAGGAGGCAGATGCCTGTCCTACCTTGGCTCAAGCCCTCAGCGGCCTGGCCGCCTGGGGCAGCAGCCCCCTGTAGGCCTCTTGACCTCCAGCCCCTGGCATCGGGCCTCCCCTGGGCCACCCGTGTGGGCCTACAGCTCTGATCCCCCATGCCCGCTCACCAGCGAAGCGCAGCTGCTGTCCCCTGCCCTTGAGACCCTGGCAGTGGCCGCCTCCTTGGGGCTCACTGAGACATCCCCGCTGCTCTGAGGTGGAACTTGGGTAGTCTGGGGCCGGAAATCCTCCAGTTCTTCCTCCCATCACTCTGGGGTGGGTCGTTCTGGGGTTGGGGGAGCCCTGTGCTGTGTAGGAGGTATAGCAGCATCCTGACCCCACCTACTAGATACCAGTGGAAACTTTCTACCCCCCATTGTAACAACCAAAAGAAAAAAAAAATGCCTCCAGGAATTCCTAAAAGCTTCCAGCTGCAAATTCATCTGTGTTGAAAACTGTAGGTTTAAAGGTATCACTTGCATAAATATCTTTGAGGACCTTGTCTTCTTTTAAAATGTAGTGATCTTATGTCCTGCTGCACAGTGTGTGTAACATGTTGCCATCCTGAGACGTGGCCCCAAATCTTTATGGAAAATTGACTCTCCAGGGAGAGCTTCGCACCGTGGCTTTCTTGGCCTTGGAGACGCCTTGCCGTGGCTGCCAGCTCTGGTCACGGTCTCCCAGCAACCACACAGACTATGTGGGGTCCTCAGCCCTCCCCCCAGGGTGGCGGCAGAGCCACTCTGCAAGGGGCTGGCAGAGGAGAATGGCGACCTCGGCAGGCCAGCGCGGAGGAGCTTGGGGGGTGAGGGGGCTGAGGGGCCCTTGCGTGGTGAAGCTCTTGCCTGGCCCCGCTGTCCACAGAGCCGCATGTCATCGGATTCCCTCCTCTGTCCTCTCCCCAGGGATTACTTCATCACCTGCCCCACGATTGATATGGCCAGACTCTGGGCAACGAGGGCCCGAGGAAATGTCTTCATGTACCATGCCCCCAAAAGCTACGGCCATGCCAGGTAAGGGAGCTGTGCAACCATGGTGGGTGCAGGCAGAGACAGTAGCCTGGCAGCATCCCCATCATTGCCATGAGCCGGGGGGGAGTCTGAGCAAAGAGGGGACCTGAGGCACAAGTCTCCGATCAGTCATGTAGAATGCACCACTAACCTCTTTACACCTCAGTTTGAAAAATGGGAATCGTAGGAACAACCACTTTATTTATCTTGCTACCACAGACAGGGAAAGAAAAATATGAGATGCGGGAGCTTTGGAAATAATGATCCACTTTGGTGCTGTACCATTAGGTGTTCATTACTGGTCGGTTAACATGGCTCAGGCATTCATCTTGCGTGTTATGATGGAGAACAAGTCTCTTCTGCTCCTGGGAGCTCAGTTTTACTATCTGTAAAGTAGGAATGGGGGGTCGCCAAGGCTGACAACAGTTCTTCCGTGAGGCCTCGTGGCTGGGCTCTGGTGAGTTGGGGACCAAGGGCCCTCTCCATCTCACAGCTGGAGCTCTAGAAACGCACCCAGCCTGCACAGTGCAGAGGTACGGACCCTGGTGCAGGGCGCCCTGAGGGCACATCTGGCTCAGCTCCTGTCATTTCTGGAGGAGACGCTCAGAGCCACTGACTCGTTTGAGATGTGGCCACTCACTGTAATGGTGAAAGGCAGGGCCACTGGCATCTTCTACTTTGGGGAAGACACATACCCTGGACTCTTATGCATTCAGTGACCTTCAGCAGATCAGGCAACTTCTTTAAAGACTCAGGTTCTTCCTGAACAGTGGGCTGCTGGATCATTCTTCTGTGTGCAGATCAGCCCTGCTGAACCCTAAGTGCTAGCCGTGTCCCAGTGTTCTCAGCCATCAGAGCATGTTCATGACAACATCCTGTGCAGACAGCTGCGGTGACCATGGGGCCACCCACGGAGTGGACACTGGA
>PVIC010012701.1:24342-39336 GCA_004025085.1 Thryonomys swinderianus | reverse complement strand
CAGGGTCTCGCTTTTGTAGTTCAGGCTGGCTCTGAGCTCACTATGTAGCCCAGGCAAGCCTCAAACTCAGCAGTCCTCCTGCCTCTGCCTCCCGAGTGCTGCGATTATAGGTGTGAGCCCCCACGCCCCACACTGTGGAATGTGGTGCTGATTGTTGGTTGATTGCTGGTGGGCATGAGTCACCATGCCCAGCATTGTATGTGGCACCGGGGGATCGAATTTGGGACCTTGCGCTTGCGAGGCAGGTGCGCCAGAACCGCTGAGCTAAATCTCCGGCCCTTGAAGAGTTTTATAAGCTTCCTTCCCTTTTATTTTTACAATCCCAAACCAGACTGAAAACATGTTTTATCATAAAAGTTTTGTCATAAAATTTCTTAAATATTTAATATTGATTGTTGAAGACATTTGACCTTCATTACACACATGTACACACACAATCTTGTGGCTTTACACTTTGTGAGAAAATGGAAGCAGATCCCAAGGAGAGAGTGTCCCATGGTACCTGGAGAGGGCAGTGGTGAAGATCTCTTACATCTCAAAATTTCTACCTAAGAACCTTCTAAGCTGGTCTTTGAAGGGATCACTTGTCTCTATAGCAGAACAAAGAGACCCTTGATAAACTCATGTGATTTTTTCAGAGGCAGTTGAAGCTTTAAAGATTACACACATGTGATAAAAAATTATCCAGTGCTCAAGAATCATGCTTCTCTGATTTATTAGAACTCACTAGTGAATTCTGAGTTATAATGAAAATAACATTTTAGACAAGGAGAGCCTTCGTAGATCCTCTAACTCAACTTACTGTTATTTAATTCAGGCAACAATGACTGTAGAAACTGCAAAGATCCAAAGCAATTCTGGAACATAGGAGCACATGTTTGCTAGCCATCCACAATCTCCTTTAAATTTTCTCTAGCATTCACCTCTAAATCTAGAGGCTTTTGTGCATATCTGTCTTAGTCACAAGTGGAAAAGTACTTAGTCATTATGCCCAAGTTTTAGTGTCCTCCAGGGTGTAAACTCCCTGTGGACAGTGCCCTGATCTCACCTCAATCTCTCTCTCTCTCTTTCTCTCTCTCTCTCTCTCTCACATGCATGCACACACATATGCATGCACATATACATGAGCCTAATAAATAATACCTCAGCTCATCTTTGCTGAGTAACCCAAAAGCTTTGTGGAATAGTAAGAGGATGAGAAAGGGTGCTTCATGTAGGTAAAGGAAATGGAGTTGCTGACCCAGGGGCTATAAACTTTGTGCATCCACACCTTAGGACTTAAGTTTTAAATTTGTTTTGCATTCAAACATATATTATTTCTGACCCCATATAATGGGAAAATAAATGCCTTTGAAGGAATCATGGTCAGTTACAAGTCTCAGTGTATGGTAGGTACTCTTATCAGTCAACTCAACTGAGTATTTCTTTTGACTTCATAGCCTTGTTTTGTGGGTCAAATGAGATAAAATGTGTGAAAATGTTCTTGAACCACAATGACTTAACCAGTGTGGCATACTTTTAGTATTTCTTTGTATAGAGAACCAAATAATATTCAACCCCAGCAAATTTCAGAGAAATCTACTCCTAGGAATAAGACAGTTCTATAGCTCTTTAATTGCTTTCAGTGGTTTAAATATCTAATAAATTTTATTTCCATTTGAAAAGAAATTGAAATAAGGCGAAGAATGTTAGCTAGGACAAAAAGAGAGGCTCTGAGAAGGGATGTTTGGGAATTTTTCTCCCTCAAAACAGTATATGAAACTAATATTGTCCCAAGAAATCTGGAATGTAGACTTCCTTTGTTTTCTTCACCATATATCACTGAGTATGATTCCTATAGTCATTTGCATTTTTCATTTCATGTAAATAAGTTTATTCATTCTTGACTTAAGTCTACATGTGTGAAGTTTTCTCTGTCAATATGGAGAGTCACAAAAATGACTGAGTGGGGCATATAAGATGGGAATATTTAAACTTTGCTTTTGTTTTGAAAAATCTCAGCTAAGAAATAACTGTAGAAAATTAGTATTATATGAAAATATTGATGAAGCAATAAGTTAACAATCGTAAGGTTTCCTCTTGGGTCTCATGATCTTCTTCTTAGCTTCTACATACAAACCCTTGGATCCCTTGAAGAATTCCATCTCCTGTTCTCACAGATGTTAGTGATACTAGTGTCATGGCTTCCTATCATGGAATAATACTGTTGTGGTCCCAAGACTCATGAAACCATAGGTGGGACTTTTCAAAGGTTGGTGGAGCTAGAGTGTGTGATACTGGCATCAAAGATATGATACTGAGGGCTGGAGATTAAGCTCAAGTGGTACCACACCTAACCTGGATGCACAAGGGCCCAAGTTCAATTTTGTACCACCAAAAAAAAAAAAGATAAGATACTGAGTTTGATTCACAGTATAATGCTAGAATTAAAGGTGTGAGTATTGCCTGTCCTAAGGGTGAGTGGCCTCTATAAGATATAAGGAACAGAAGGAATGCTGTTTCTTATTGTTTGTGGCTTGCAGCCTTCTGCTTCCCATGAACTGTTTCTCTTCAGTGATGCCCTTCCAGCATGCCACCTAGCCTTGGAGCAAGGCAACTATGAACTGAAACCTTTAAAAACCATGAGCTAAATAAACCTTTCCTCTTTTAACTTTGGGTGTTGGTTACTGTCTCAGGAAGAAGAAAAGTGAGTAAGACAAATATGATGCCTCTTGATGTTCGTATATGCTGAAGGGGTAGGGAAAGAAGCCTTAATGAGATGACAGTGTTCCTCTGTACACTTCTCTCCTATGTGAAGTCAGTTTGAAATAACTCTCCTCATTGTCTGAAAGCAACTTCTTCACATTTAAAAGTCAAGCTTGTGTAAGTTCAAAGCTTATAAGTAGGTGAATTGTACTTTTTTCTATAAAGAGGCATCGCTAGTCAGTAGCAGACTACTCACTCTCTTTGATCATAATTAGCTTACTTTCCATTAATTTTTGAATATGTGAGATTCTCA
This sequence comes from Thryonomys swinderianus, assembly GCA_004025085.1. Classification (NCBI taxonomy): domain Eukaryota; kingdom Metazoa; phylum Chordata; class Mammalia; order Rodentia; family Thryonomyidae; genus Thryonomys; species Thryonomys swinderianus. Next base: position 36,338 of record PVIC010012701.1, on the reverse strand, counting down.
CTGATGTTTTTGTCATACACAGAGAAATTCCCTCTGTCTGAAATTCTGCCATGTTGAGAAAGACTTCATCTCTTAGGCATTGCTCTAGAAGCTAGGCAAAGGGCAAAAAAGATACATCTTGAAAAGGCATGCATGACATAGGTGAAGGCTTTACTAACAAACTGTCCAAAAATAAAATGAGCTATCTAAAAACTAGTGGAAGCTCTATCTCTGGAATTATTCAGCAAAAATAGAATGATTTTCCACTGATGGCGTAGGGTAGTCACTGGTTAAATGACTGAGTAGGACAGCATTTAAAGCAATTTCCATTCTAAGGACTTCCATTTATCATCAAAAGGAATCAGTTGTCTTAATATTTTCTGATGAAAGCTGTCTGTGTTCTGTTTCTTTAATAATCATGGTTGTCATGAATATTTTCCAAATTATTTATATGTACACATTTTAAACATAGACATGCCATTAAAAAGTAACATTTACTTCTTTCTGTTACACACAAATATATTTTAAATCAGACACAAATTTCTTCTAAGAATTTATCACAGGCCTAAGAAAGCTCAAGTATACTAACAATTATTTTTTTAAAAATTTTAATTGCATTCTTTATTGGTACAATTTGCATACATCTCACAATCACACATAACACTGGGGAATTTGTACCAATATATGACACAGTCAATTCTCATTTTTACCCATATCCCCACCCACACCTCCCCACCACCTATATATATGATCTTTTATTTTCTTTCAGAATCATATTTATTCCTTCCCCTCATTACATCCTCACACGAAATTTCCTTTGCAAATTTCCCATTCTAAAAAGACTGTCATACTTTCTAGAGCTCATTTGCATCTACCTGTGCTCATATCAATGAGAAGATCCAGTATTTGCCTATCTGTGCTCTATTGATTTCACTCATTAGTGTGTCCTCCAGGTGCATCCATTTGCACATAAATGAATCATTCTTGTCATTCTGTAGGCAAAGTAATACTCCATTTTATTAAAAAAAAAACCACACACATCTTCTTTATCCAGTCTCCAGTTGATGGGCATTTGGGTTGTTTCCAAGACTGAGCTATCACGAACTGAGCTGCTATGAACAAGGGCATACATTTGTCTTTCCACTGTGATTTTCTAATTCTTTTGGGTATATTCCTAGCAGGGGGATGGCAGGGTCAAATGGGACCCCTAAGTCCTAGTTTTCTGAGAAATCTCCACACGTATCTCCACAATGGTTGCACAAGTCTGTAATCTCACCAACAGTGGAGAAGGGTTCCTTTCTCCCCACAGTCTCGCCAGCATTTATTGTTGGTTGATTTTGTAATAGCAGCTGTTCTTTGTGGAGTGAGATGAAATCTCAGTGTTGTTTTCACCTCCATCTCTCAAATGACCAGTGATATTGAACATTTCTTCATATGCTTCTTAGCTGCTTTAACTTCTGCCTCTGAGAAGTGTCTATTCATTTCAGATGCCCATTTTTGAATTGGGTCGTTAAACTTGGGGAGGCTGATCTATTTAAGTTCTTTATATATTGTAGATAATAGCCTTTTGTCTGATAAACAGCTAGCAAAGATTTTTTCCCGTGTTGTAGGTGGTCTTTTGGCAGTGTCAGTGACTTCTTTTGCTGTGCAGAAGCTTTTCAGTAGGATGAGATCCCATTTGTTGATTCTTTCTGCTAGTTCTTGTGCTATAGAAGCTTTATTCATAAAGTCTCTGCCTAACCCAATGTCTCCAAGAGTTTTACCTAATCTGTTTTCCAGCAGGCTTATTGTTTCTGTTTTAATGTTTAAGTCTCGTATCCATTGTGAGTTTAGTTTTGTGCATGGTGAAAGAGATAGGTCTAGCTTTAGCTTTTGGCAAGGTGAAGTGCAGTTTTTCCAGTACCATTTGTTAAAGAGGCTGTCTTTCCTCCATTGAGGATGTTTGGCTCCTTTGTCAAAGAAACGTGGCTTAGTGTATCTGGGGTTGTTTCTGCATCTTCTAATCTATTCCACTGGTCCTCAGGTCTGTTACTTTGCCAGTACCATGCAGTTTTTATCATAGCAGCTTTATAGTAGAGTTTTAAATTGGGGATTGTAATACCCACTGCCATGTCATGGTTGCTTAGAATTGCTTTTGCTATTCTAGGTTTCTTGTGGTTCCAGATGGATTTTTGTATTATTTTCTTTAGCTCTGTGAAGTATACCATTGAGATTTCAATTGGAATTGCATTAAATCTGTATAGTAGCTGTGGAAGTATAGCCATTTTAAAGATGTTGGTTCTCCCTGCCCAGGAACAAGGGATATCTTTCCACTTTCTGATTTCCTTTTCTATCTCGTTTTTTAGAGTCCTATAGTTTTCAGAGTAGAGGTCTTTCACTTCCTTTGTTAGGTTGATTACTAGGTATTTCATTTTTCTGGGTACTACTGTGAAAGGGATTGACTCCCCAATTTCTCCTTCAGTGAGTCTGTTATTTGTGTAGACAAAGGATGTTGATTTTTGAGCATTTACCCTGTATCCAGCAACACTACCAAATCTGGTAATTAAGTCTAGTAGTCTTTTGATTGAATTTTTAGGATCCTCTAGATAGAGTATCATATCATCAGCAGATAATGACAGTTTAATTTCTTCCTTACCTATCTTTATTCCTTTTTTTTTTTTTTTTTTTTTTTTTTTTTTTTTTTTTTTTTTTTTTTTTTGCTTTTTGAGACAGGGTCTCGCGTTGTAGTTCAGGCTGGCCCTGAGCTCACTATGTAGCCCAGGCAAGCCGCCGCGAACTCAGCAATCCTCCTGTCTCTGCCTCCCGAGTGCTGGGATTACAGGCGTGAGCCACCACGCCCAGCATTATCTTTATTCCTTTTATATCTTTGTCCTGCCTGATTGCTATGGCTAATGTTTCCAGCACTATTTTGAACAAGAGTGGTGACAGCGGGCATCCTTGTCTCGTTCCTGAACTTAGTGTAAAAGGTTTCAGTTTGCCCATTAAGTATGATGCTGGCTATTGGTTTCTCATAAATAGCTTGTATTAAATTGAGATAAAGTCCATCGATTCCAATTCTCTGTATAGTTTTGATTATAAATGGGTGTTGGATTTTGTCAAATGCTTTTTCTGTGTCTATTGAGATAATCATATGGTTTTTGTCCTTGAGTCTGTTAATATAGTGTATTACATTGATTTATGTATGTTGAACCAGGCTTGCATCCCTGGGATAAATCCGACTTGATCAAGGTGTATGATTTTTTTGATAACTCTCTGTATTCTGTTCTTCAGTATCTTATTGAGGATTTTTGCATCAATGTTCATTAGAGAGATTGGCCTGTAGTTTTCTTTTTTTGGTGGGATCTTTCCCTGCCTTTGGAATCAAGGTGATGGTTGCTTCGAGGAATGATTTGGGGAGTACTGCTTCCCTTTCAATTTCATTAAAGAGATTGAGAAGAACTGGTATTAACTCTTCTTTAAAAGTTTTGTAGAATTCAGCAGTGAAGCCGTCAGGACCAGGGCTTTTCTTTGTTGGTAGGTTTTTTTTATTACATTTTCAATTTCCCAGATTGATATTGGGTTGTTTAACATTTTTATATCCTCTTCATTCAGCTTTGGAAGTTCATGTGTGTCTAGGAATCTATCCATTTCTTCTAGATTTTCCATCTACTTGGAGTATCGATTTTCATAGAACATGTTTATGATCCTTTGGACTTCTTCTGGATCTGTGCTGATTTCCCCATTTTCATTCCTTATAGCATGTATTTGAGCCTTTTCCTTCCTTTGTTTGATAAGGTTGGCTAAGGGTCTATCGATCTTATTTATCCTTTCAAGGAACCAACTCTTTGATTCATTGATTTTTTTGTATTGTTCTCTTTGTCTCCACTGCATTAATTTCTGCTCTGATCCTTATAATTTCCTCTCTAGTATGTGCTTTAGGTTTGTTTTGCTCCTCTTTTTCTAATTGTCTGAGGTTCATCATTAGATTGTTTATTTCAGTTTGCTCTATTTTCTGAGTGTATACATTCACTGCTATGAATTTCCCTTGCAGAACTGCTTTCATTGTGTCCCATAAATTCCTGTATATTGTGCTGGGGTTGTCATTTAGTTGTAGGAACTGTTTAATTTCTTTTGTGGCCCATTGGTTGGTTAACAGAGTGTTGTTCAATTTCTGTGTGTTTGTGAGGATCTTGGAATTTCTTCTGCTGTTCAGCTCCAGTTTCAAGGCAGTATGGTCTGATAGTATTCAGGGGATAACTTCAAGTACTTTGCATTTACTTAAGCTTGTTCTATGGACTAGAATGTGATCTATTTTGGAGAATGATCCATGAGCAGCTGAGAAGAAGGTATATTCTTGCTTTGAAGGGTGAAAAATTCTGTAGGCATCCAATAAGTCCATTTGCTCAGAAGTTTGATTTAGCTCAAGTATTTTCTTATTGATTGTTTGTCCAGTTGGTCTGTCAATTTGTGACAGGAGAGTATTGAAGTCCCCTACTACTACTGTATTCATGGTTAACTGGCTTTTCATGTCCAATAATGTTTGTTTTATATAGTTGGGTGCATTAGAGTTTGGTGCATAAATATTTATGATTGTTATTTTTTTCTCTTGGATAGTTCCTTGTATGAGAATATAGTGACCTTCTTTATCTCTTTTAATCAATTTGGGTTTGAAATCTATTTTATCTGCAAACAAGATAGCCACTCCTGCTTTTTTGCAGTTTCCTGTGGCATGGAGGATTGTTTTCCCACCTTTTATTTTCAGTCTATGGGTTTCCTTCTGAATTAGGTGTGTTTCCTGTATGTAGCAGTTTGTAGGATCTTGCTTCTTGATCCAATCTGCTAGTCTGTGTCTTTTATTTGGCCCATTGAGGCCATTGACATTAATGGTTATGACTGATATGGACATATTCAGAGCTGCCATGTTTCCCTGTTCTTGGTTTTTTTCTTCCTTGCTTTTCCCCTTTTCTATTTAGTTTCTTGTTTGCCCCCAATGAATTCACTCTCCTGGGTCTTGTGGGTATGGAATTGTCTGTGTTTTTTTCCCAGATATTCTTTAGAATGTTTTGGAATGCAGGTTTCATATTTGTGAAGTTTTTTAAGTGTTCTTTATCATGGAAGTATCTTATTTCCCCGTCTTTTCTGCAAGATAGTTTTGCAGGATACAACAGTCTAGGTTGGAGGTTGTTTTCCTGCAATACTTGAAATACTTCCCTCCAGGCTCTCCTTGTGTTGAGTGTTTGTGTTGAAAAGTCTGCTGTGATCCTAATGGGCTTCCCTTTGTAGGTGATTTTCTTCCTTTCTGTCACTGCTTTCAGTATTTCATTCTTTTGTTGTGCATCTGGAACCTTGATAATCATATGTCTAGGTGTAGATATTTTTATGTCACAGCATTTTGGAGTCTGATAGGCCTCATTTATCTGTATGTCTATTTCTTTTTCTGTGAAGTTTTCTGTTGTTATCTCTGACAATAGCTTTTTTATGTCTTTTACACTGTCTCCTGCTTCCTCAGTGACTCCAATCAGTCTTATGTTATTTTTCTTTGAGTCATGTAGAAGCTGTTGAATTGATTTCTCATGGTCCCTTTCTTTTTTCCTTAGATTATATCTTTCTTGCTTGTTGGCTGCTATGCTGTTCTCTAGGTCTGAGATTTGGTTCTCTGCTTCATTCATCCTACTTCGCAAGTTTTCATTCTCCTTCATCATTCCCTGGAGTTCTGCTTGAAGCTGTTTAAAAGGTTTCATTGCTTCTGCTCTTGGATTCTATCATCTCGCTGATCTCTTCTTTAATGATGTCTTTCACTGTGGATATACTATCAATTATTAAGAGGTGTTTTGTAGGTTTTCGTTTAGAACAAGGGCAAATATATCTACTCGTAGGAATAACGTGTTATATTAAAGACTCTGAAATTTGTATTTTTCTTATTTCTTTAAAAATTTTTAATTTTAAATAATTAAAGATTCAAGTTTTTAATGGAATACAGAATGAGAAAGCCTATGTATCTTTCATTGGGTTTTACTCATTGATAACATTTTATACACCTATACTACAGTTTTGAAATTAGAAAATAGCTGTTGGCACCAACTTTATTCAGATTTTGGCAGTGTTCATGTCACCTAGGCCTTTATTTTAATTGAGTGGTGTATAGTACTGTGAAATTTTGTCAGATATTTAGGTTTGCATAACCCCCACCATGACCCAGATACAGAATTGTTCACATCACCACAAGCAACTTCTTGCTGGTCCTTTTTTAGTTAGACTCTCACTCTAGCCTTAATCCTTGGCAACTGATGATCCCTTCAATTACTTACTATGAGTATCATTTTGAGAATATTACATATATTAAATCTATATCTCAGACAACCTATTGAGTTTGTTAGGTTTTTTTTTTGTCTTTTTGTTTTTGCTTCTAGCATAAGACCCTTGATATCCATCAAGTTGTTACAGGTGTCAATAGTTGCTTCTCTTTTAGATTAAGTACTAGTCCACTGTACTTGGACCAAAACTTCTCCATTCATCCACAAAGTTTTTTTTTTCTTTTTCCTTCTTGTGGTACTGGGGTTTATCCTGAACTATACTCCAGCTTTCTTTTGAGACAGGGTCTCGTTTTGTAGTTCAGGCTGGCCCTGAGCTCACTATGTAGCCCAGGCAAGCCTGGAACTCAGCAATCCTCCTGTCTCTGCCTCCCGAGTGCTGGGATTACAGGCGTGAGCCACCACACCCGGCACTGTGGTTTGTGGTATTGATAGTTGGTGGGCGTGAGTCTCCACGCCCAGCATTGTATGTGGTTACCGGGATCCACCTCAGGACCTTGTGCTTGTGAGGCAGGCGCTGGGACCACTGAGCTAAATCTCCAGCCCGCCAGCTTTTTTTTTTTTTGAGATAGCAACTTGGTTACTAAATTGTCGGGGTGGAGCTGTAACTTGTGATCCTGTGGCTTCAGCTTCTCAGAGTGCTGGGATTACAGGGGTCATAATGAGACCCTATTACTCCTTTATATTTTTTACTTTTTATTTTTTATTAATGTATGTTTGCAGTACATGCTGATTACATTTATTGGGAGGAATTTGGTATATGTATACACACATTTTAATTTGGTCCCCTATGTTTCTTCTCACTCCCTGATGTTTTCATTTCTTGATCCCCTTCTAATGTGCAAAAGCTCTACCCCCATTTTTTTTTCTATTTTCAATTATTTTTTTACCCCTTTCCTGTCCCCTTCCTCCAATTCTTGTTTGACTTCTAATTTGAAAAAGGTCCCCCTACTTCCTACTACCTGCATTTTATTTTGCTCTTTAGTTATATTTTGTGCTTATCATATAAGAAAAAAATCATGCAATAGTTAAGCTTGTGTGTCTGATTTATTTCACTTAATGTTATGATCTCAAAGTACATCCATTTTCCTAAAAATGACTCGTGTTTTTCATTCTTTATGGCAGAGTAGTACTTCATCGCATATATATATATATTTATTTATATGTATATGTATATATATAAAATAGTCTTTATCCACTCATCTGTTGATAGATAGGTCTTTTCCAAGATTTAGCTATGAATGATGCTGCTATAAACAAGGGTATGCATGTGTCACTGTAATATGTTATCTTTAACTCCTCCAGGAAGATATATAAGAGATGAATACTTGGGTCAAATCAAATCTCTAATTTTAGTTTTTGGACAAATATCTATACTGAGTTCCACAGTGGCTGTATTAGTTATCTTTCCAAGCAACAATATATGGCTTCCTCTTTCCCTACAGCCTTGGCAGCGTTTGTTATTATTTGGTCTCCTGATGACAGGCATTCTTCATATCCATAAGCAAGAACAGGATATTCTTTTTAAAAGCAAAAGGAAATACTCTTGATAATTTAAAAATGTAATAAAAATACTTTAACTTCAATTGGAAATATCATAGAAAGGAAAACAACCACCATAAAAATCTGTGAAGTTAGGGCCAGAGATTTAGCTCAGTGGTTCCGGCGCCTGCCTCGCAAGCACAAGGTCCTGAGTTCAATCCTGGTAACCACATAGAATGCTGGGCATGGTGACTCACACCCACCAGCAATCAATACCACAATCCACAGTGCTGGGCGTGGTGGCTCACGCCTGTCATCCCAGCACTCAGGAGGCAGAGACAGGAGGATTGCTGAGTTTGCGGCGGCTTGCCTGGGCTACATAGTGAGCGCAGGGCCAGCCTGAACTACAAAGCGAGACCCTGTCTCAAAAAAAAAAAAAAATCTGTGAAGTTAGACTAAAACAAAAAAATAATAGAAGTTTTGTAGGAAACTAGAGGAACAACTCAGGAACTGGAAGAAGGGATTCTAAAGTTTCAAGAGAGAGAAAAAAGGCTACTTGTAAAAAGAGTTTGGATTCAGAATATCAGCAGGATTCTAAGGAACAACAGAATTCTAGAAATAGATCTTTGTCAAGCTTCTGAGTAAAACAACTTTTAACTTTGTATTCTCTGTTCAACTGTGGTACCAACCAGGGGTTAGAATACAGTCTGAACAAAAATAGAAGGAACCAAAGCATATATTTTTCAGTTCCTCTCTCATAAATAGCCATTGGAGGTTTGCTTTTCATCAAACTAAGAATCAGTCAAACAGGAGATGTAGAATAAGAAAACATCCATGTAAGATAAAAAAGAATAATGAAAAGGAGTTCAACTGTGAACTTAGTTCAACCTAGAGAGTCACTAGTCTGGATTAAAGCCTGGGATGGGGGCTCCAGGAGTAAACTGCCATGTAGTAGAGGGACCACATGCCAAGGAATAGCCAGTAACTGTGGGGGCTGGGATCTCCGTATAAAGACCCCTACTCTTGCCCAGTAAATGAGGGGAACCTTGTCCTCCAGTGCAGGAACCTCGCGAATCAACAGGATTTGGCCATAGCGTGCTTAGAGGAGGAGCAGGAGCCTCAGAGGACCTCGGAGAAGCAGCGGACTCCTCGGATCAGCCTTCTGAATCCTGAGCAGAGGACTCAGGAAAGCCAGCTCCTGAGCCCTAGGATCTGTGAGGATTAGCAGTGTGGCAAGCAGCTGTATTTGTGGTAATTTGTTAGATAGTGATAGAAGAATGGAAACAGCTTCACCTCAAAATATCCTACCCCCCTATGAAGACCCAGTTCAAGGGTTTATCATCCTTGTCCAAGTCCTCCACCCAAAAGTGATGCTTTTTCTCTCATCTTCATAGGACTTTATTTCTCTCTGACGATCCTCCCTACCTTTATAATCGCTAGTAACACATGACTTATTTCTCCTCCTGAATTGTAAGGTTCTTGAAAGCAGAGATAGCCTTACATGTGGACAGATCCATGGGTTTTATGGAATCATGGAGTCAGGTATTTACTTGCCTTGAGTTAACTCTTCCCAGGGCTTGAAGAGTTAAAGCCTCAGCCTCCCGCATCACCCTAATTTTTTTTTAATCTTTATTTTGCATATACACTGTATATGCAAATCATGATCACACTCAATATTGAGAATGTATACCAATATATGACATGATTTAATTATCATTTTTATTGTGTTTCTCAGCAGCTTCACGTGACAACACAAGGGCAGAGTTTTGTGAGCCAACCCTCCCCCCAAAACTGCCACCTATAAAGCTAATTCCTCTGGCAGAGGCAGTCTATCTTTGGGAGTCTATCCATGTTAAAGTCCAGTGTTGAAGATCATTGATAACAGATGTAGGAGTATGAAAATCTGCAGGCCATCCTGGTGGTATTTCACATCACTGAGGACAACACTGTGGTCGCTGGGCGCGGAGGCCAAGTCTTCTGGCACCTGTGGCCATCTGCAAGCACCTGTCCCTTTTCCTAACTCTGTGGATTCCCCCACCTGTGTGTGCTCAGGTGGGTTTAAATAATAAATAATGTGGAACCCAGGCTTGGGAAAGAGCTTCCCCAAGCTGGGGAAATATTACGGCCAGACTTGGTTAATTGAAATCATGCATCGAACTAAGTTGCCACTCTGATGTGATCTGACAAAAATGATCATAGGATAAAATTGCCTCTTGCTGATCCCACCTATCTTATATTTCAACTTGCAGCAAGATTGAAGCAAACTGCTCCAATTTACTGCTCCGACCTGCTGATAATGGACACTTTGCCGTGCACTCTCCCGTCATTACCGCACAGGTCAGGGCTGTTAACGGGGACTCTTGCCACTTTTGACAGATAGTCACTACCAAGATGAATGGCGGTAGCCACATGACCACTTAGTACCAGGCCTTCCCTCTCCAGCACCTTCAAAATGCCTTTTAAAAAAAAAAAAATTAAAAGGCCACATTTCACCATTTAACTCTTTATTAACTAAGAGAATCAATAGACACCAGGCGTCTATGACCTGGAGAGTCCTTTACTACAGCACCGTAAGTATTTCAAAGCTACCACTTAACAGTATTTTTAAAAGAAACTTTCTGGTGAAGCTGTCTGTGTACTTTTTGTCCTACTTGGGGGTCGAAATTGGGCTGTAAATTGAGTTCCTTGGAGAGGAGGGGAGGTTTTAGGCAAAAGTCTTAACAGTGCTAAGTCCTTTGAGGAAGTGGTTAGTTGTCTGAGTTAAAGTGGGATTATTTAAGGGTAAAACTAATTAATAGGGAAGATAAGCCATTGTTAATATTACACAGATGAGTGGAAACTGAGAAACTAGATCTTTATCTGATTGTTCATAAACAATATTTCATGAGGAATTTAGTGCCAACACCTTCAAATTATTCTAATTATTTTTAGAAAAAATAAAAGAGGTGGGGAGGAGAGAATGTATGTGTTGTTATGTCCTATTTTCTTGAGCAGACACATCATCATCATTTAGGTACTAATGAAGAAGGTAAAAAGTAAGCTAAAGGAGAATAGAGTACATATGCTTTATGTTTCTTAAGGATTATAACTTAATTCTGTATATAAGTGAATTTATGTAATGCTTTAGTTTATATCTAATTCCTGATATGCCCATTCGTTTTTGCATTTGACAGTCAAATGAGCTTTCACAACTCTTATTAGATTTACATTGCTTTGTCTAATTCACTTTGCCTCATGAAATTAGATGAACTATTAAATACCGTAATCTGTTATCGACCATTAAAATTAATTGATTTTTCATGTCACTTTAGAACTAATGAATTGTCTAGAGATAGTCTCATAAACTACATAGCATAGTGGTAAGGCCATTTTATTTCCCATCATTTCTAGTAAGGTTGAGCAGGGCTATGATTTTGCTGGTTTTTCTCTCAGCAGAAATCTCAAAAATGTCATTATTCCCACACCGTTATTTTTATTGCTTTACAATCATGTCTGCAAATGATGCGGCTATATTCAATAATTATACTCCATAGATAAAAGCCACATTTATGAGAGAGGTTTCGAAGATGTGAAGGATGCTACCATCGCCTTGGGAGAGGTTATTCTGTCACATAAAGATATTTCCAGGTACAGTATGTTGCTGCCATCAGGATAATATAATTTGAATAGACATGCCATTAAAAAGAAATAAAATACCACCAAATAGTAATGGTCAAAAAGGTAAATACATGGGTAGCATTTTGTGTTTCTTGGAAAAAATCTTATTTGACATTTTTGGTTCAAAGATTACACATCTATTATCATGATAACAGCATTAGCTCACGTCATTGAAAATTTATTATTTACCAAGCACTGTCAGCCATTTCAACAAGCACTGCTTTATTTAATACTCAAAATGCTGCCCTGAAATAGGCTTTCTTTTGACTCTTACTTTACAAGTGGGGAAACTGAGGCATAAGGAGACTAAGCAACTTCTCCAATTTCCTATAACAAAGGAAAAAGGAGCTGAGATATAAACAAGGGAGGCTCACTCAAAAATCAAATTTCTGGGCCGGAGGGTTAGCTCAGTGGTTCCGGCGCCTGCCTCGCAAGTGCAAGGACCTGAGTTCGATCCCCGGTGACCACATATAATGCTGGGCGTGGAGACACGCCCACCAACAATCAACACCGCATACCACAATGCCGGACGTGGTGGCTCACGCCTGTAATCCCAGCACTCGGGAGGCAGAGACAGGAGGATTGCTG
>PVIC010012701.1:0-24242 GCA_004025085.1 Thryonomys swinderianus | reverse complement strand
TTAAAAAAAGTCACTGTTTTAAAAATATCTTTCAATATCAATAACATTGCCTCATGTAAGTTTTGACAAATGAAAAAGCTATAGATTTAATTGTATTTCTCTCCATTCTGAAGACCTTCAAAGTGGGTAGGTGGCACCTTATGTATCTGTAAGAAATGTTGAAAGACGAGTTAAAAGATGGCCCAATAGTGTCCTGAACTGAATGAAGGGATCATATGTCCTTCTTTGCTTGGGCCTCTCCTAACACAATTATTCAAAGCATATCTTTATACTTGCAATATTCTCTCTTCTTGAATATATTATTGGGTTATCTTATTTTTTTTAAAGGAAATGATACTCTATTTATTAGTAAGAACAGATTTTTTTAGGAAGAGTAGATGTGCTGAGTGTGGTGGGATCTGCCTCTAGTCCAAGAGGGGCTAGAGAGGGAGAACTGTTTGAACCCACAAGTTTGAGACCAGCCTAGTAATATAAGAAAGCTCTACTTAAAAAAGAGAAGGAAGAAGGAAGAAAGAGAAGGAGGAGGAGAAGATGGAGGAGAAGAAGAGAGGAAGAAGAAATGGAGGGGAAAAGAAGGTAGAAAGGAGGAGGAGGAGAAGGAAGGGGGAGAAGGTGGGAGGAGGAGGTTGTTATGCCTTGTACCTTTCTAGTATTTTCTCTTTTCATTTTGTGACTCTGATGGTCTTCTTGATGTGTCAACTTGACTAGAGTACAGTCTCCAGTTTTTCAATCAAATACTCAGGTGTTTCTGTGAGTTTTTTGTAGCTATAATTCAAATATTTAATCAGTTGACCTTTTTTCTTTTGAAGGTAGGGACTGAACCCAGAGCCTCGTATATGTTGACCGCAGAACACACCCTGTCATTGAGCTGCATTCCCAGCAGTTGACTTAGTTAATCTTGTGGGCCTAGCTCAATCACTTCAAAGGGTATAAAAGCAAAACTGAGGCTTTCCTAAAGAAGAAGAAACCTTTTGGCAACAGCTTCTACCTCTGCCTGTAAGGTCCAGCATGCCCTTCTAAATCACCTAGACTAGTCTAGCCAGCCTCCACAATTACATAACCCAATTCCTTGAAATCAGTCTTTTCTTATCTTCTAATGAATCTGCTTTAGTTGAATCTTGGTTCATATAGTCATTAATACTTGATAAGTCTTGTTTGAATATTTCCGCTGCTACCCCAGCCCCTTTTAAGTTTGTGTGTACATAATGCCAATGGCTCTCTGCCTTCTCTCTTAGCCTGCAATGAAAAGCATATTGATACCCCCTAGAACAATATCCTCTTAATTTATATCTAATCTTTACCTAGGGTTAATATACCCTGTGTGCTCTGCTAAATACAATAATACAAAATGAACATAAGTATGGGATTTTCTAGGGTCTCATTACTCTGACATTCCCTAATTCAAAATTCAAAGTCTCTTTCATCTCAAGAAAGATGTGGAAAACTATTCTACCCCAGGAAAACAAGCCCTACAGATTTTAATCTGTGTCATAGGACTCACATCCACAAAAACTAATGCATAAGCCTGGCTGCTCTTTTCTATCCTCAACCATAGAGGACTTATATCTGGAGCATGTGTCCATTTCTCAGTCAGAGTTTTGATGTAGGGAACAAAAAGTGTTGATTTGAAAGAGTGTGTGAGGCTGGGGGTATAGTTTAGTAGTAGAACACACACTCAGCAGACACATGGTCATGAGTTCCACCCTCTACACCAAAAAATAAGTAAGAAAGAATAGGATGCAGAGCGTTCTGATTTTACTGGAAAAGATAAACATATGGCTTCTCAGCTGGGCCAGTAGAAATCCCATATTCAAACTGGTCCATTGTGAAAACTGCCTGTTTTGCTACAGCAAGAGATTTAGGATCAATTGAATTTAATTGGAACTTTGATCTGAGGGTCAGAAATCAGTTGTTTGCTGCCATAGCACAACCTTTAGTTCCATGAAACTCGTGGTTTGTCCATGAGAAATTGCTACAGAAAACTAATATCTCCATGATTCTTACCAATAGAAAACTAGTGAAGCAAGAAAATGTTTTCCCTTCACTTTGCAGTAAATATGTTTAATTGTCATTCAGTACTCTAGCTGCAAGGGATTCTGGGAGAAAAGTGTTTAACACAAAAAGATCAAGTGGAAGGAAGTTGAAATGGATGAGGGGTATCCCATGTTGTCCATCATGACTGTTTCCATTCATCCTGGAAAGCTTTTATGTGTGTTTTACTCAGATACAAATTATTTATGTTAGCAAGAAGTCTTACTGTTCTTCCTACTTAGTGTAATTATGAGCACACAGGTGTTTCACATACATTGTTTTGGCATTCTGTATCCATGGATTCAACCAACCATGGATTAAAAAATATTTGTCTAAAATTTCACCTGTACTGAACATGCCATATCATTATTTCCTAAAAGTATCTTTATTTATATAGCATTTAGATTAGTTATAAGTAATCTAGAAGTGGTCTAAAATAGGTGAGAGGATGTTATAGATTATGTGCTAGACCATTTTTGTGTACAGAGCTTCAGCATATGCAAATTTTGGTACCCAATAGGGTAAGGGCATATTCCAAAATTGAAACCACATGGATACTAAGGAATAACTGTATATGGTCAACAAATGAATGAATGAAACAAATTTATAATTATTTATTTATTCTAATGATCATAAATTGATTTATCATAAGTAAAATTTTACAACTAATTATAAAAACTACATCCCATACAGTTCCAGCATAATACTTGTAGGTGGAAGGTTTTTGATAAATATATTTGGATGGATGAATATACTGCTGTCCAAGAACAGGAGCATCTATTTTTCATCCCTAAAAAGACTGGCATAACTACCTTTAATGGTTCTCTGGCCCATTTGACTGCAAGATATTATATTATATCATATTATAAAAACTCATAAGTATTTTATATTTGTGCTGGAGATTTAGCTTAGTGGCACCAAGCCTGTCTTGGAAGCATAAGGTTCTGAGTTCAATCCCTACCCCAGAAAACAAACCTTTTTTCTCTTTGTTTATATTTTTGACCCCCTAAGAATTTTTTTGTACCAATAGACAACTTATTTTTTAATTGAACTCTTTATTGGTACATTTTATATATAGCTCACAATCACACTCAACATTGGGGAATTTGTACCACTATATAACAGATTTCTCATTTTTACCCATATCCCTACCCACCCCCCACCCATTATATACATGGTATTTTTTTCTTTTCAAACCATATTTATTCTTTCCCCTCATTACATTCTCCCACCACATTCTCTTTGAATATTTCCTATTTTACAAAATTTATCATACATTCTAGAACTCTTACTTCTATAGTTTCTCATACCAGATAAAAGATACTGTACTTACATTATCTGTAATCTATTTATTTCACTTATTAGTGTGTCCTCAACGTATATCCATTTGCCCATAAATAAATGAAACTTGTCATTCTTTTATGGCAGGGTAATACTCCATTTAAAAAAAAACCCCACATCTTTATCCAGTGATGGGCATATGGGTTATTTCCAAGACTGGGATATCACGAACTGAGCTGCTATGAACATGGGTGTACCTATGTCTTTACAATATGAATCTTTTAATTCCTTTGGGTATATTCCTAGCAGGGGAATAGCAGGGTCAAATGGGACCTCCAATCCTAGTTTTCTGAGGAATCTCCACACTGATCTCCACAATGGTTGTACAAGTCTACAATCAGACCAACAGTGGAAAATGCTTCCTTTCTCCCAGCAGCCTCGCCAGCATTTATTGCTGGTTGCTTTTGCAATAGCAGCCATTCTTTTGGGGTGAGATGAACTCTCAGTGTTGTTTTCATCTGCATCTTTCTTGACTGACCAGTGATGTTGAACATTTCTTCATATGCTTCTTGACTGCTTTTATTTCTGCCTCTGAGAAGTGTCTGTTCATTTCAGATGCCCATTTTTTAATTGGGTCTTTAAACTTGGAGACACTGATTTGTTTAAGTTTTTCATATATTCTAGATAGTAGTCCTTTGTCTGACAAACAGCTAGTAAAGATTTTTTTCCCCATGTTGTTGGTTGTCTTTTAGCAGTGCCAGTGGTTTCTTTTGCTGTGCAGAAGCTTTTTAGTAGGATGAAATCCCATTTGTTGATTCTTTCTGCTAGTTCTTGTGCTATAGAGGTTTTGTTCATAAGGTCTCTGCCTAAGCCGATGTCTCCAAGAGTTTTGCCTAACCTGTTTTGCAGCAGGTTTATTGTTTCAGTTTTAATGTTTAAGTCTCACATCCATTGTGATTTTAGTTTAGTACATGGGTCTAGCTTTAGTTTTTGGCAGGTGAAAGCCCACTTTTTCCAGCACCATTTGTTAAAGAGGCTGTCTTTCCTCCATTGAGGATGTTTGACTCCTTTGTCAAAGATGAGGTGGCTTAGTGTATCTGGAGCTGTTTTTGGATCTTCTAATCTATTCCACTGGCCCTCGGGTCTCTTACTTTGCCAGTACTATGCAGTTTTTATTACAGTGGCTTTATAGTAGAGTTTTAAATTGGGGATTGTAATACCCCCTGCCAGGTCCTGGTTGCCTAGAATTGTTTTTGCTATTCTGGTCTCTTGTGGTTCCAGATGAATTTTTGGATTATTTTCTCTAGCTCTGTGAGTATGGTGTTGGGATTTCAATTGGAATTGCATTGAATCTGTATAGTAGTTGTGGGAGTGTAGCCATTTTGACAATGTTGGTTCTCCCTACCCAGGAACAAAGGATGTCTTTCCACTTTCTGATATCTTTTTCAATCTCCTTTTTCAGAGTATTGTAATTTTCAGAGTAGAGGTCTTTTGCCCCCTTTGTTACAGTTACTCCTAGATATTTCATTTTTCTGGGTGCTATTGTGAAAGGGATTGACTCCCCAATTCTCTTTCAGTGAGTCTGTTGTTTGTGTAGACAAAGGCTGTTGATTTTTGAGCATTGACCTTGTATCCAGCTACACTACTAAATTTGGCAATTAAGTCTAGCAGTCTTGTGGTAGAGTTTTTAGGATCCTCTGTATAGAGAATCATATGACTGGCCAAAAATGACAGTTTAACTTCTTCCTTACTTATAGTAATTCCTTTTATTTCTTTGTCTTGCCTAATTGTTGTGGCTAATGTATCCAGCACTATATTGAATAAGAGTGGTGACAAGCATCCTTGTCTCGTTCCTGATCTTAGTGTAAAAGATTTCAGTTTTTGCCCTTTTAGTATGATGCTGGCTATTGGTTTCTCATAAATAGCTTGTTTTAGATTGAGATAAAGTCCATCTGTTTTGATTCTCTGTAGGGTTTTCATCATGAGTGGATGCTGGATTTTGTTAAATGCTTTTTTGCATCTATTGAGATGACCATATGGTTTTTGTCCTTGAGTCTGTTAATATAGTGTATTACATTTACATGCATCCCTGGTATAAATTCAACTTGATCAGAGTGTATGATTTTCTTGATAACTCTCTGTATTGTGTTTGCCAATATTTTATTGAGGATTTTTTGCATCAATATTCTTGGAATTTTTGTTCATTAGAGAGATTGGCTTGTAGTTTTCTTTTTTGGTTGGGTCTTTCTCTGCCTTTGGAATCAAGGTAATGGTTGCTTCAAGGAATGATTTTGGGAGTACTTCTTTTTCAATTTCATTAAAGAATTTGAGAACTAGTGGCATTAACTTTTCTTTAAAAGTTTTGTAAAATTCAGCAGTGAAGCCATCAGGACTAGGGCTTTTCTTTGTTGCTAGGGTTTTTTTTTTATTACATTTTCAATTTCACAAATTGTTATTGGGTTGTTTAACATTTTTATATCATCTTCGTTCAGCTTTGGAAGTTCATATGTGTCTAGGAATCTATCCATTTCTTGTAGATTTTCCATCTTTTTGGAGTACAAATTTTCAAAATACGTCCAATGGATCTGTGGTGATTTCTCCATTTTCATTTCTAATAGCATGGATTTGAGCCTTTTCCTTTCTTTGTTTGATAAGGTTGGCTAAGGGTCTGTTGATCTTATTTATCCTTTCAAAGAATCAACTCTTTGATTCATTGATGCTTTGTATTGTTCTCTTTTCTCCATTGCATTGATTTCTGCTCTGATCTTTTTAATTTCCTCCCTAGTATGAGCTTTGGGTTTGTCTTGCTCCTCTTTTTCTAATAGTTTGAGGTTCATCATTACATTGTTTATTTGAGTTTGCTCTATTTTCCAGGTGTAGGCATTCACTGCTATGAATTTCCCTCATAGAATTGTTTTCATTGTGTCCCATAAATTCCTGTATGTTGTACTTGGGTTATCATTTAATTGTAGAAATTGTTTAACTTCTTCTTTAATTTCTTTTGTGGCCCATTGGTTGGTCAACAGAGTGTTATTCAATGTCCATGTGTTTGTGAGGATCTTGGAATTTCTTTTGCTATTGAGCTCCAGTTTCAAGGCCCTAGGGTCTGATAGTATGCAGGGGATAACTTCAGTTCCTTTGCATTTACTTAAGCCTGTTCTATGAGCTAGGATGTGATCTATTTTGCGAAATGATCCATGAGTAGCTGAGAAGAATGTATGTACTGACTTTGTAGAGTGAAATACTCCATAGGAATCTATTAAGTACATTTGTTCAAAAGTTTAGTTTAGCTCAACTATTTCCTTATTGATTCTTTGTCCAGTTGATATGTCAATTTGTGACAGTGGAATATTGAAGTCCCCTACTACTATTGATTTAGTGGTTTATCTGGCTTTTCATGTCCATTAATGTTTGTTTTATATAGCTGGGTTCATTAGAATTTGGTGCATAAATATTTACTATTGTTATTTCTTTTTCCTGGATTATTCCTTGTACAAGAATATAGTGATTTCTTATCTCTCTTAATCAGTTTGGGTTTGAAATATACTTTATCTGCAAACAAGATAGCTTCTCCTACTTTTTTGCAGTTTCCTGTGTCATGGAGAATTGTTTTCCAACCTTTTATTTTCAGTCTATGGGTTTCCTTCTGAATTAGGTGTGTTTCCTGTATGCATCAGATTGTAGGATATTGCTTCTTGATCCAATCTGCTAGTCTGCATCTTTTAATTGGCCCATTGAGTCCATTGATATTAATGGTTATGACTGATATGGACAGATTTAGAGTTGCCATGTTTCCCTGTTCTTCGCTCTTTTCTTCCCTATGAATTATTTTTATTTGGTAGCTTCTCCTGACACTGTGGCACACTAACAACAAATTAATTCTATTTGATAGTGATATGATTTTCTGGTCATATACCATACTTCATTTAAAAAGACTCAAGATAAAGGAAATTTATTTAAATCTGTTTCTGATCATTTGTGTTTGTAGTGAGGGGACAGAGAACTAACACCTAAGTGTAAGAGCTGGAGCATTATGTGAAGTAATCATAGAAAATATCTTAAAACTAAGGGCTGGGTTTTCATCTAAAGTGGTATCATGCCTAACTTGAAAGCACAAGGCCTCAAGTTTGATCCCTGGTAACACACACACACACACACACACACATGCACACACACACACACGCACATGCACACATGCACAAGAAATAGCTTAAAACTGCTAGGAAAAAAATTTTAAAAAAAGATGACCTTTGCACAGATGGAATAAAGTTCTACAAGGGAGACCTGTCACTGGCATGCAGCTTTTCTGTCTGAGAGCTGTTCTTCCACAATGTGGGAAGGTTATCATGCATACTGTACTTCATAAACACAATTTTCTATAAATAAAAAGAATGCTGTGGAATTGGATCATTTGACATCTGTACTGTAGACACTACAATGAGAACTCATGAAATCTGATGCCCATGGGTGAATGAGCTGTGATTCATATATATTATCTCTACTTAAACTGCCAGGGTCTCTTTCTACAGTTCTGGCAAATTGTCTCTGGAGAGGCTGGTTTACTCTGTGATTCTTCACCTTATGTTAAGGATAGCAGTATGCTTTCAAGAAGTCTTCAATCTCTTTCTAAGGGATGCTCATTTATTAAACTTAATTAAATTTTAATTTTCAAGACACTCTAGGGCCAGAAATTTAGCTCAGTAGTTCCTGAGCCTGCCTAGCAAATACAATGTCCTGAGTTTGATCCCCATTAACCACATACAACAATACCAAGTGTGGTGACTCACACCCATCAGCAATCAGTATCACATACCACAGTGCTGGGTATGGTGGCTCATTCCTGTAATTCCAGCACTCAGGAGACAGAGGCAGGAGGATTGCTGAGTTCAAGGCTTTCCTGGGCTACATAGTGAGCTCAGGGCCAGCCTGAATAACAAATCAAGATCTTATCTAAACAAACAAAGTTTATAAAACTCTAGACATTGCCAAATATGACTTGGTGGAAAATATGCTACTGGTTTGAGAATCATAATTCTTCAAAGTCAAATTTCTTTGGTGATCAACTACCTGATGCTAGAAATTACAACAATGGAGGATGTATTTTCACAGGATTAGAGATCACTATGATTTTCATTCTGTGATATAAAACACAGCTTCTTTATTTAAATCAGTTTAAAGTGCTTAGAGATATTAATTTGCACATTATTTCAGAAAGATAAATAATAGATGGTGGACATTTAGCCCAGCCTTCATTTTTCTGCTTTAGGAACTCTATTCAACTTTCTGTATACAGTTTTATGGAACATAATATTGGGGTTTACGTATTAGTATTTCACTAAAACTTTACTGGGCTGCTTCATTGTACGCTGAGCTAGCTCAGTGACATATATTAGTAGACTCCTCAGGCCAAGATAGAAGGCAACATGAGAATGGTAGGAGCATCATCTTGTTTTACTGTAGAAGATAGATGTGTTCAAGTTGCATCTTTGTTGCTTTTTCACATCCAGTTCTGTCACTGCATTTGTGGCTAAGGTCCAGTGTGACAGGGCTTTTTACAGACCCTTATTGGATTGGGTTGTTCCAAGGCGGTTTCATCCAGAGGCACCTGTGGCAGTGTCCCTAATAGCACATTGAGAAACTCAACATACTTGATGGTTTTGTGAGGATGATTTTGCTGAGTCAAGGAAAATAAATCCTCAGGCTTATTGTGTTGTACTTTTGGCCCAGTTCCACTCCTTAGTGCTTTAGGTTTCTGATACAAGGAGGCCCCACCTACTGAATCCTTGAATCTTCCTTTTAAAACATGTGTCTTTCTGTTGGTTAAAAACAACTCCTTAGGGGCCGGAAGTTTAGCTCAGCAGTTCCGGCGCCTGCCTCACAAGCACAAGATCCTGAGTTCGATCCCAGTAACCACATACAATGTTGGGCGTGGTGACTCACGCCCACCAGCCATCAATACCACATACAGTGCCAGGTGTGGTGGCTTGCACCTGTAATCCCAGCACTTGGGAGGCAGAGGCAGGAGGATTGCTGAGTTGAGGCTTGCCTGGGCTACATAGTGAGCTCAGAGCCAGCCTGAACTACAAAGTGAGACCCTATCTCCAAAAAAAAAAAAAAAAAAAAAAAAGCACAACTCTTTAGGTGGTAGTTGTTTTTCCAATCTTTTCTCAACTGGACATCATATGAGTACAAGGAATCCATATTTTCAGTCCAGTAAATGCTAAACTGGGCTCAGAAGCACACATAATCCACAGTTTGCATCTGGAAGCATAGTCCTGACAAGGTAAGGACAGAATAAAACAGGTTTTACTGATGTGCTGTTTGTGCTAGCAAAGTAAGTCTTATTCCACAGACCACTAGGAATGTTCTTTAATAACGCACACCTTCCTTCACAACACTGACAGAAGCAAGAAGTTCTTTCTCACACGTGTTCTGACCAAGCTGAAACAGTCATGTCTTTCTAGACTCCCCAGGGTGGACTCCATCATCAGTAACTCCATCATCTCTGCAATAATGCCCTCATTCTAGAGCTGGCTTAAGGAAGAAGCAGGCTGTTCTATGACGCTAAATATAACAAATTAAATGCAATAAACCAGAGCATGTGCTAATCATGTACAACAGTATATCTGAAGAAGTTCCTGCAGAAACTGAGTAACAGAGTAAGGGTAGGCTAAGCCAACTCTCAAGGATTTCTGTCTCCCTTCATCATTAGCAAAGGCAACTGTGGTTCCCAGTTAGACTCTGTATTGTTCATTGTCTTCCTAGAAGACCCAAGAGGGCAAAATTTTGTTAACTCACCCAGTTATCCTAAGTAACTATGAAAGTAAGCATGGATCCCTAGAGAAATGCAGCTGTGGATTAATAAAATTACACATGCACCTGCCACCTATTGACTTGTGCCTTCAGGGCCTCGCCTGAAACTGATCTGGAAAGAGTTCCATGTTAACACAGCACTGCATTCATACTACAGGGACAACTCGTGAGTTTATAATGTCATGGGATCTGTGACTCCTCCAATTTCTTTGGCAAGAAACAAACAAGTAAAAAACAGTTTTATATTTGTACTGGCTTTAGTGCTTTACAAACAGAATTATAATTTTTGGAGTCTTTCTATGTCAATGGGCTGCAAAAGGAGTCTTCCAGAAGAGGAAAAATGACTTCAAATTTAATAAGTAGGCAATGTGTTGGGATGGAGGAGGGTACTAATTTTTAATAGAGAACCAAAGAAAAGTTAATTTTGTGAGTTTGGGAATCACTCATTTTTTAGAATGGGTTTGAAAGCTGCTGACATAGGAGCACTATTGAGAAGAGAAGCATTTCCTTATCTTCTTCTGACTAACTACTTCATGGTTGGGCACTGAATGGGAACCCTGTATCCAGGCAGAGCTGTGGCTTCCTTTGCTCAACAGGGAAAAAACCCTCCTCTTGATTCATCTAAGGAACAAGTCCATTGGCTGAGTTGGTGAGAAATTGATTCAGCAAGTATTTATTAACAACTCTTAAATTCTAGTAGTGAACAAACCTGTACTCTCACCGAGCTCACATTCCAGTCAGTGCCTAAAACAGCCAGTGTTTTGAGTTTTTACTGTGGACCACATTGAGTTTTAAGGCCTTTATTTCCCATAATTTTGCAATGTAAATACTATTATCTTTTCAGTTTTAAAGATCATTTATTTGTATATGTCTATAGTATGTCATGTTTACACTCCTGTGTGCAGTTGGCACAGGTATGTAGCCCCTTCTAGTTCTCTTTTTATCCCTCTCTCCTTCTTTTCTCCTCTCCCTTCCAACCCTTGATGTCTTCCCCATTTGAGAAAGATCTAGCTCCTACTACCTATTATCTATCTTGTGTTTTGCTTTATATTTATACTTTGGATTTTTCATGTAAAATAAATGATATTTAAGTTTATGCATCTTATTTAATTCACTTAACATTACAGTCTTAGGTGCATTCGTTTTCCTACAAATGACTCAAACTTATCTTTCTTTATTTCAGAGTAGTACTCTAATGTGTATAAACACATTCTCTTTATCCATTCATCGGTTAATGGACATATATAGGCTCCTTCCATGATTTAGCTATTGTGAGTTGTGTTACTGTAATTGGTATGTATGTATTACTGTATGTTGTATAAAACTCCTTTGTAAAGATATCTAGAAGGGGAATAGCTGAAACAATGGAATTTTTGGTTTCAAGTTTTTGAGGAATCTTAATTTCCATAGTAATACTAGTTTAAATTCTTGCCAGTAGTGTAGAAACTTTCCTTCCCTATTCTACACAGCCTCTTCAGCATTTATTATTTGTTTTTTTGATGATGACTGTTCTTTATAGAGTAAGATGTAACCTCAGTGTTGTTTAATTTGTATTTTTCTAATGGCCAGAGATATTAAGCATTTCCTCATATATTTATTGGCCATTTCTACTTTTGTAATGTGTTTATTCATTTCACTTGGCCACCTTTGACTGGGTCTTTTATTTTGGAAGGCCTATTTTTTTTAGTTCTTTATATATTCTATATATTAGTCTTCTAATTTTTTTAAATTGATTTCTTTATTGGTACAATTCATACACAACTCACAATCACATATAATATTGGGGAACTTATACGGTATATGACACAAATTAATTCTCATTTTTACCCATGTCCCTACCCACCCACACCTCCCCACTCCCTTTATACATACTCTTTTATTTTCTTTCTGAATCATATTTATTCCTTCCCCTCATTATATTCCCACACCAAATTTCCTGTGGAAATTTCCCATTCTATAAAAACTCTCATACTTTCTAGAGCTCATTTGTATCTGTAGGTGTTCATATCAATGAGAAGACCTGGTATTTGCCTATCTGTGATCTATTTATTTCATTTATTAGTATAGCCTCCAGGTGTCTCCATTTGCACATAAATGAATCAATCTTGTCATTCTTTATGGCAGAATAATACTCCATTTTATTTTTTTAAAAAACCCCACATCTTCTTTATCCAGTCTCCAGTTGATGGGCATTTGGGTTGTTTCCAAGATTGAGCTATCACGAACTGAGCTGCTATGAACAATGTTGTGCATCTGTCTTTCCAATATGATTTTTAAAATTCTTTTGGGTATATTCCTAGCAGGGGGATAGCAGGGTCAAATGGGACCCCCTAGTCCTAGTTTTCTGAGAAATCTCCACATGTATCTCCACAATGGTTGCACAAGTCTGCAATCCCACTAACAGTGGAGAAGGGTTCCTTTCTCCCCACAGCCATGCCAGCATTTATTGTTGGTTGATTTTGTGATAGCGGCCATTCTTTGTGGAGCGAGATGAAATCTCAGTCTTGTTTTCATTTGCATCTCTGGAATGACCAGTGATGTTGAACATTTCTTCATATGCTCCTTGGCTGCTTTGACTTCTGCCTCTGAGAAGTGTCATTATTTGCTGATGATATGATACTCTATCTAGAGGATCCTAAAAACTCAACCAAAAGAGTGCTGGACTTAATTACCAAACTTGGTAGTGTTGCTGGATACAGGGTCAATGCTCAAAAATCAACAGCATTTGTCTACA
Source organism: Thryonomys swinderianus (assembly GCA_004025085.1). Lineage (NCBI taxonomy): Eukaryota > Metazoa > Chordata > Mammalia > Rodentia > Thryonomyidae > Thryonomys > Thryonomys swinderianus. The sequence goes on along the minus strand of PVIC010012701.1, from coordinate 11,383 downwards.
CAAACAACAGACTCACTGAAAGAGAAATTGGGGAGGCAATCCCTTTCACAATAGCACCCAGAAAAATGAAATATCTAGGAATCAACCTAACAAAGGAAGTGAAAGACCTCTACTCTGAAAACTATAGGACTCTGAAAAATGAGATAGAAAAGGAAATCAGAAAGTGGAAAGACATCCCTTGTTCCTGAGTAGGGAGAACCTACATCGTCAAAATGGCTATACTCCCACAATTACTGTACAGATTCAATGCAATTCCAATTGAAATTCCAACGGTATACTTCACAGAGCTAGAGAAAATAATACAGAAATTCATCTGGAAACACAAGAAACCTAGAACAGCAAAAGCAATTCTAAGCAACCATGACATGGCAGGGGGTATTACAATCCCCAATTTAAAACTCTACTATAAAGCCGCTGTGATAAAACTGCATGGTACTGGCAAAGTACCAGACCCGAGGACCAGTGGAATAGATTAGAAGACCCAGAAACAACCCCAGATATACTAAGCCACCTTATCTTTGACAAAGGAGGCAAACATCCCCAGTGGAGGAAAGACAGCCTTTTTAACAAATGTTGCTGGAAAAACTGGGCTTTAATCTACCAAAAGCTAAAGCTAGACTTATTTCTTTCACCATGCTCAAAACTAAACTCACAATGGATATGAGACTTAAACATTAAAACAGAAACAATAAACCTGCTGGAAAACAGGTTAGGTAAAACTCTTGGAGACATTGGCTTAGGCAGAGACTTTATGAATAAAACCTCTATAGCACAAGAACTAGCAGAAAGAATCAACAAATGGGATCTCATTCTACTGAAAAGCTTCTGCACAACAAAAGAAGTCACTGGCACTGCTAGAAGATGACCAATAACATGGGAAAAAAATCTTTACTAGCTTTTTATCAGACAAAGGGCTATTATCTACAATATATAAAGAACTCAAACAGATCCACCTCCCCAAGTTTAAAGACCCCATTCAAAAATGGGCATCTGAAATGAACAGACTCTTCTAATTTATAATGTTCGAGGATGTAATCTGTCCTGGCCTGGTTACTGTGCTGTCTCCATAATCTGATAGCCTCAGGAGGATGAGCAGTGACACAGAATTAATATGGTAACTGGGGCTCCACATTGTTGGTAAGCTTATTAATTCTCCCATATTACAGAAGTTACCACATTCATATAGGGCACCTTGAGATTGGATTGGATAGAGGGCAGGTGCAGTGCTTACAGCAGGATATGATTGGTTTGCGTCACCTGCATCAGCTGTGTCTGTAAATTGCAATGGTTTCTTTTTTTTTTTTTGCTTTTGAGACAGGGTCTCGCGTTGTAGTTCAGGCTGGCCCTGAGCTCACTATGGTGCCCAGGCAAGCCACCGCGAACTCAACAATCCTCCTGTTTCTGCCTCCCGAGTGCTGGGATTACAGGTGTGAGCCACCACGTCCAGCATCATGGTATGCGATGTTGATTGTTGGTGGGCGTGTCTCCACGCCCAGCATTATATGTGGTTACCGGGGATCGAACTCAGGTCCTTGAGCTTGCGAGGCAGGTGCCGGAACCACTGAGCTAACCCTCCGGCCCAAAGGGGCACTACCTTTTTTCCATCTGCTAGGAGAGAGACGAAGAAGGGTTTGGCTACATCTCCTCCCTTTTGTTTTTAAAAGAGCTCGGGGGTGACTGTGCCTGTCTTAGGTTGTTCCTGCTACAGGAATCTTACAGGTCATTGCCTCACCGGTCCCCTCTAGGTCTCGGGGCTGTATCACTGCATCTGGCTTAGGTTGTTCCTCTCTGGAGAAATCTTACCCACCATTGACTAACCAGCCTTCTGGCCCAATTTAGGGAAGGAGGATGTGAGAGACCAATGGAGCTTAGTATAGACTGGGCTATCATGGATCAATTAGATGCAAACCACAAGACGTGATCCGGGAGGTTTACTGGGAACACACACATTTTGGCACCCGCGTCAAAAAGTGCATATTACCAGTGGGCCCAGCTCCACTAAATCCGTCTTTGGATTTTTCCCTGTCCATGTACATCCCCTATGGCTTAGGAGATGTAGACCCACTGTGCTTTGCTTAACCACAATTTTACCTGGCTATCATCTCTCTCCTCGTAGTGTTATATCGGTTCTACTAACCTAACATTTGTAAGTTTGAATATACCACCAATGAGCTCTTTTGTCCAGCTGATACGCGGCATAAGTCAGGAGTATTACAATGACCATAAGAGAATCCCCAAATTAGACCTTTGACCCACACACTCTCTTGTGACCAACCCATTAAAGTCCCAACCAGATAGTGTCCCAAACATAATTGAGTACCAGGGAGGCAAGGTCGTTGGTGGCATTTATGTTAATAATAGTTTTGGTGAGGTCCTTTAAATGGGCATCATAGGCAGTGTCCCAGGTGTGGCACATATAATTAGAAAGGTTGGTAATGTTGGCACAGTTCAAGCACCAGTAAGGAGTAACATACATGTCAAGGTAACTGACATGGCACCAGGCATAGAACTTGGTTTCCATGAGCTTAAGTCTTTTACTCATGAGGTCTACCTGGGTCTGGAGAGTTGGCACCGCCTTTCTGAGGTCTTTAATATTGTGCCTGTTTGGTTCAGGGCTTGGGAAGTATTCATGGTAAGGCAAGTGACGGCAGAGGCAGTTGAGATCTGGTTATTGAGGATGACAGAGGCAGTAGCTGTCACAGTAACTGCTGCAACTAGTAAGGCAATCATCTTTATGATAACAGATGTCACCAAGTCTCTTTGGTGGCAAACGTGTTGGAGGTCTGTTCTAGAACAAAGCACAGTGTTAAAGAGGGGATCAGAGCCTCACCAAGGGCCAGTGGGATTTATGGCAATCCATGCTGCTGGAGAAAACCTGTAAAAGTAGAGGAACCAGGAATGAAAATAGTTAAATCATTTTGGTGAGACGCAGCACGTCAGGGCAACAGTTGAATTCTTGGCTAGAGGTTGATTTGTGTATGATCAGCTGGTATCAGATGTTGGAGTATGAACAGAAGAGTCACCAGGATCATTTCCAGTGTCTGTTTGCTTGAGTGATCCCATCGCTGGCTGTGAACAGTAAGGCTTGACATTTTTTGATGGGATACAGACAGGTTGTGGTGAGTCCTGTGGAAAAACACAAGCATATCCCCTCCCCATGGTTAAAAGTGGGGCTGGGCCACGGATAAGGTTGGTGTAGGGATCACGCCATAAGACAAGGGGGGCTGGTGGAGCTGTATTGAATGGCTCCAGTGCTGTGATGGAGAAAGACCTCGATCATCAAAGGGAAGGGAATTGATAGCAAAAAGGGCAAGTGCAAGTTTGTGTGGTAGGGAAGAACCTGCAGTAGAGGTAGCTTGTTTTTTAAGGGTGTTTTTAAGTGTTTTGTTTGCCCTTTCTACCACTGCCAGTCCTTGCGGATTGTAGGGAATGCCTATGGAACGCTGAATATGATAGTCAGCAAGGAGGGAAAGGAAAGCTTTAGAGGTGTATGCTGGGCCATTATCAATCTTGAGTTTATAAGGAACACGCATAACGGCAAAGTAACAGAGAAGTTGATGGGGAAATCTGGGGGAAAGGTAGCAGAAGGCTGAATCTATGCTAAAACCTGAAACTGGAGAGGTGACCGCATGTGGCCCTGGGGCTTGTGACCCAAAGATGGCGGCACTCATGTGGTAGCCCAAGGGCAAGCGGCCTGGCGGCAGCACTGCCACTTCTACTCTGGTGCCATCGCCACCGTGGGAGCTTAAAGGGAGAAGAGGGGCCTAAGAGCCTAAGGGGAAGACAGCGGTGTGTTGTCCTGGGAGCTGTGATTGCAAGATAGCAGCTCCAGCACAGGTGTCTGAGGGGAAAGTGGTGCGCTAGCAGCAGTGCTGCTGCTGCTGCTGCTGCTGCTGCTGCTGCTGCTGCTGCAGCCGGCATTGCCTCAGGGGAAAATGGCAGAGTGTCAGAGCAGCCTGGAGGGGAGGTGATAGTGGCACAGAGGATCTCAGCAATAAAAAAGAACAGCGAGCAAACCAAGTAAATTATGAATGGAGGGGTTACAGAAGGCAAGGCAGAACATGAGGGGAAGGCATAAAGAGCTGGGCGAAGCAGTCGCTTGATAGGCGGCTGTAAAGTCCCAGTCCCCTGCCCCATCCTGTTAGGAAGGGCCGGGGTTGAGGGGCAATCCCTTGTTTGATGAACAATGGATTGTATAGGGTTTGTTAAGCAAAACTCACACTCTATAGACTTCCCAAGGGGCCTGGTAGGCGAAAGTTGAGGGGAAGGCATGGACACTATCTGATGGATAGCACTAGGGCCTGGTAGGCGAAGTGATGTCACTCTGATATAGACTACTCCGGGGCCTGTTAGGCCAGGGAAAAAACCCCTCACACTCAGATTATAGACTTCTCAGGGGGCCTGCTAGGCAAAAGAAAAAAAAATGACCGTCACATGGTAGGTGAGGTCGGAGCCTATTATAGGTGAAAAACTTGACTTACACTCTAATATAGAGTACCCAGGCTGGGGGCGGCAGTTACCGTTTTTGTTGGTCCTTGTTTTCCTGTGGGGTTGCGCTGAGACAGGGATTGCCCACAGCAGTGTGCCCACGTTGGGGCGCCAGTCGTAATCCAGCCTGGTCCAGTTACTGTGCCATCTCCGTAATCCGACGGCCTTGGGAGGGTGAGCGGTGAAGCAGAATTAATACAGCATCTGGGGCTCCACATTGTGGGTAAGATTCTTTATTAATTTTCCCGTATCACGGAAGTTACCCGCATTCATATAGGGCGCCTTGGGATGTGATTAGATAGAAGGCGGGCACAGTGCTTACAGCAAGATATGATTGGTTTGCGTCACCTGCGTCACTACCTCACCTGCGTCGGTTGTGTCTGTGCGTTGCTATGATTTCTTAAAGGGGCACTACCTTTTTTTTTCATCCACCAGGAGAGAGACTGAGAAGGGTTTGGCTACACAAGGAGTCACATAAGATCCCTTGGCACTGTGGCTCCAAATGCAACAGTAATGGCCACTGTGTCATCTTCCAGCTAAGAGGGCAGACTCACTAGCTGGAGGAATTAAGATGGTAAGGCTAGTTGGTTCATTAATGTTTGAAGACTGGTGCTATTGTTTAAATGCCCAAATGTAGTCCTTTAATATAGCAGTAAATGGAATTTCACTAGCGCAGAACACCTGTGTCCTGGGGCAGAGACGTAAAGCAAGCTCCCTTGTTCTGTCTTGATTCAGGCTGAACTGCTCTCCCTCCTTTTATGTAAGTTTGTTTCTGTGAAACTCTTTACCTGGAACTTAATCTGCTCATTCTATGCCTGGGGAGCAGAGCTTTTGTTCCTGCAGCTCAGTCTCCCTCAGAGTCACTCCTCCAGAGAACCTGTTTATCAGGAAGTGATGTGGCAGGCCAGAAAGGTTTATATGATGCACTAGGAACTGAGAGTCCAGGACTGAGCCTTCTGTGACTAAAAGTGAAGAAGCTGAGGTAACAAGATGATAAAAATAGAAGCACATATGTAAAAGCAAGCTACCCCCAAATACACATACATTTATCCATTTATTTTCCAATAATGAAGAACAACCTCACACAGCCACATGTAGAAGGCTGCAGTGAGAACAAAGACAGCTGTAAATATTCCAAGGAGCCAATAAAAAGTAGATGAAGAAGAAGAAGAAGGAAAAAAAAAATGAGGAGTGGTTAGCTCTCCAGTGTAATGGGCTCCATAAAAGCTTTTATTGTTAAGGTAGTTACTTTACTAAGAGCTGTACGAAGAAAGCTGAACGAATGTGAAAAATTGCATGCAATAACCTGAGCTCAAAGATGATTATCAACTTCTGAATCCTGTATTTTGGAGCAAGTCCGTGCTGCTATTAGAAGATTGCTATTGTAGTTAAAGAAAAGCTTGTTTGGTACTTTCCTCCCTCCTTTGGGTAAACAGAAAGTCAATATAGGTTTCTCCTCTGTACTAGTCCATTTATGTGAACAATTATTTTAAAAATGTAATCCAATCTTAACGGTGTTTCTCAAAGTATAAACTCTTTTGAACTTTTCTACCAGAGTTCCGTACACAACTTGCTAAAGAAAAGACAGTTTTTTCCAGTATGTACAGCTTCCCTCCCCCTCTACCCTGTACTCTTTGCCCCATTCTTCAGCCATCTGTTTATTTTGGCCTTGGCTATTGAGAGGTTAGTGAGTTACATTTAAGGGAGCTGACCCATCTGCACTTCGACCATTCAAAGACTAGCTAAGATGAATTGTAAAAATTGGGAAATAGGATTTTTTTTTCCTTTGGACATTATACCCTCTTAGGCTAGTGTTGGGCTGTATTTCAGTGGAAGGACTCTGTTCTGTCATCTTTTGGACAGATGGAGGCAGCGCAATCTTTTAGAATGCTTCTGTGTGTGGGGGGGCATGATAATTCAAGAGAGTTAAAGGCTGATATTTCTGAAGTTCTATTTGTTGCCATTAATATATTCTGGAGTGATAGTTGCTCTATCATTGTTTTGAATTTATTTTGAACAGGAGCTAAGATTCGGTAACATTTGTAGAATATGTAACACTATGTGAACTCCAGAAAGTACAAATAAAATCAGGGTTGAGTTCATTGATCAGATTGCAGGAAGATGGCTAGAGTGCCTTTCGAACTTCTAAACATTTCCACCGCATTTTCGTAGAACATTTGGCAGCTTTCTTTCCTGATTATACAATCAGCGAGCTCCATTTTAATAAGTGAGGCCTTGTTTTGAGAGGACCCCCTGTGGAACCCTCGCAGACTCCCAGCCCCCCGCACACACACCTGTGAGCCTGGGCAAAGGGAGAGACCCAAAGCTCAGGGTTCATTAGCTTCTGGGGAGGTCCACCTTTACTGGTGCCCTTGGAGGCATGAACTTAGGGAAATAATAAAATATTTATAGGGCATGATGAAGTAAAGTCAATGGGTATTAATTTATAGACAGGAGTAAGAAGTTCAGGTGTGCTATTTTATACTGAGGTGACTATAAATAACAGTTATGTTATTTCAAAAACCCAGAAGAAAGGATTTTAAATGTGTTCCCCATAAACAAATGATAAATGTTTGAGGAGATAGATATGTTTCACCTGGTTTAAACAATACAGAACGTATTGGTGTATCAAAACATTTCATTACACTCCACCAATATGTAAAATCTTTATGTTTTTATGTACCAATTAAAAAGAAATGTAATAGTTAAGTTTTGAAGGCAGGTGTGGTGGTGCTTATTATCTCAACACTGAAGAGGTCAGGGCAAGAGGATTGCTGTGAGTTCAAGGCCAGCCTGGACTACATAGCAAGACCCTGTCACAAACAAACAAACAAACACACCCAAATCCCCCAAACGGTAGTTTTGAACTATAAGAATAATTCATATACGTGTTCCCATGTGTTTGAAAACAAGCTGAAGGGAAAGTCAATGGTAAAATGATCCATGCTGTTGATTTCCTTGTGAAAAAAAGGGCATGACCAGCTATGTGATGGCGTGTATTACGGAGTGATGCAGACAGCAGGACTCCTGTTTATCGTGGATGCCGTCAGACCACTTGGACGGAGACAGAGTCAGGGAGGAGAGGCCTGAGCAGCTCTGACTAGAAGGGTAGGATCTTGCTCTGCTTTTCCTCCTCTTGAACTTCAGGAGAGCGGGGTAACCTACCAAATCATACACCCTGAAAGGTACTTTGTGTAAACATTGCAAATACATATGTGTGTGTATCCAATATATACATATATATATGTCCAAATACCCCATAGGTTTTCATATAGTCCATATATATATTTTACATACCCCACATATTATATATTATATATATTTTATATACCCCACATATATATATTTCCCCCAACCTAGGGCCTTATGCAGATATATTTTGAAACTAAATTCATAAGACTTGCTAATGGATTGAATATGTGGTTTGAAAAAAGAGAAGAGTGAAAAGATGTCTTTTAGGCTTCTGAGCAGTAGAAAGATAGATTTTCTGCTTACTGACAAGAGAAATCTAGGGAGTGTGACTGGGCATGTTAGTAGTCCTATTAAGTTAGATCTCTGAAAAAGAATTATCCAATAGGTGTTCAGATACACTGTGAGTTCAGTAGGCCAAGGCAAAATGGTTGATAGTTAAGAATAGTCTGTCTGGGGATAGGAGGGAAAGAGGCCCAGTGTATAGTGTTTGCCATTTTCTTTGGTGTAAATTCTTCACCAGGCTTATTTTTAGTTGCCGGTATGAAGTCACCGTCATTGAGTAGAGTTGGGAAAAAATGCAAATGATTGTGTAGCCAGTCAAAATGACTCAGGCACATCCCTGGGAGTCAAGACACTGAGCCCCATTTGGGATATCCACATGTAAAGGGTTCTTAGAGCCACATGACTGGATATGGCACTTAGTAAGTAGGGTAGATAATGAGAAGAGATTCTAAAAATGTGTTCTAGTTTTTAAAGAGTTGTAAAGGTGTTGGGGAATGAAAAGGGGAATAAGGGTTTCAGGAAGGATGGGTGGTCATGTGTAAGAAGGTGCTGGGGACTGAGTAAGACAAGGACTTAAAAATAGGTCACTGAGGGCCGGAGATTTAGCTCAGTGGTTCCTGCACCTGCCTCGCAAGCTCAAGGTCCTGAGTTTGATCCGGTAACCACATACAATGCTGGACGTGGTGAGTCAGGCCCGCCAGCCATCAATACCACGTACCACAGTGCCGGGCGTGGTGGCTCATGCCTGTAATCCCAGCACTCAGGAGGCAGAGACAGGAGGATTGCTGAGTTCCAGGCTTGCCTGGGCAACATAGTGAGCTCAGGGCCAGTCCAAACTGCAAAGCGAGACCCTGTCTCAAAAATAATGGTCACTGATTTGGCATTGTGGGCCTTTGTGACTTGACAGGAACAGCTTCAGTGGCCAGGAAGAAACAAAAGCTTGAGAGGCTCAGAACCTCCCTCACTTTCCTTTCCAAATAGCAGCACCTGAGGCACGGGTGGCTCTGGCAGCGGGACCTTGTATTAGAATTTTGAAAACACACTTAGAGTAGATTTCAAAATCACCTGATGTCAAAACTCAAGAAAAATTAGAGAGATATCTTGATTCAGAGCCCCAGGAAGAAGAGAAAAGAAGGGACCAGTTTATGTCCAATAATTTGGAAAGATGTTTTCAAATTACCTAGTGTCTCATATGAATCTATTAGTAAAAATCAGGGTCTTTCACCTGGATGCATTAGTTTCATTTCTTTAACACTGCAAAAAGCGTACAAAAGTTGAGGAGGATATTGTCTTCTTAAGAGTCTGATTCTAGGTTTCATTTTTTTATTGGTAGTTTTCATTTTACCACATTTTTTAGTACAAAGGCCATGAAGACTATCTGGGAATGTATATTATTGCCAGGTAAAGAGTATTCTTGTTTCTTTATTTTTAGGCTCTTTACTTCTAGGCAAATCTGTTATTTATGCAGTGTTGCTAAACCTAAGTTTTGCTTGGAACAGCTTGTTGCTATCTTTCACCTTTCTTTCCTTTCTCCTTTCTTTTCTTCCTTCCTTTATTCATTCACTCAAAAACTAGCAAAAAGGTTGTGAAAAGGAGGGAAAAGACCAATAAATTTTCCAGAGGGAAGGCTGGTAAGTGCAAGCACAAGGTGACATCAAAGAATATGTCATGTTTTAGATGCTAACTGGATAAGTGTGGCTTACAGGTACAGTATACAGGGCGGAGAACTGTGAGATCAAAACTGTGTTCTGTTCTCAAAATCTCAAGCCTTTGAAGCAAGCTTCAAGGGTGGACTTTTATCTTGGAGGCTCAAATAAATTTTTTTTTTTTGAGACAGGGTCTCACTTTTGTAGTTCAGGCTGGCTCTGAGCTCACTATGTAGTCCAGGCAAGCCTTGAACTCAGCGATCCTCCTGTCTCTGCCTCCCGAGTGCTGGGATTACAGGTGTGAGCCACCACGCCCAGCGGCTCAAAGAAATTTTAAAGACAAAGGAGTATCATGATTTATGCTGAGTCCTGTGACAGGCCAATTTAAAAAAAGGAAAAAGTGATCTTAAAAACAATACAAAGACAGGCTGGGTATGGTGGCACCTAATTGTATTCCTGCTTACTAAGGAGGCTGATGCAGGACTGATATTAGAGTCCAGGCTAAGAAATTTAGTGAGATCCTGTCTCAAAAAATGAAAAGGTAAGGGCCAGGGATTTAGGTCAAGTGGTACCATGCCAACTTTGTAAGCACCAGGGCCCATGTTCGATCCCTGGTACCACAGTGAATGAATGAATGAATGAATGAATACATGCACCAAATTCTAATGCACCCAACTATATAAAACAAATCTTAATGGATATGAAAAGCCAGATAACCACTAACTCAATAGTACTAGGGGATTTTAGTACCTCACTGTCACAAACAGACAGATCAACTGGACAAAAAAAATCAATAAGGAAATACTGGAGCTAAACCAAACTCTTGAACACATGGACTTGATACCTAAATATCAACACATGGAATTGATACCTAAAGAGTGTTTCACCCCCACAAAGTCAGAATTTACATTCTTCTCAGCTACTCATTGGTCATTCTCCAAAATAGACCAAATGCTACTTCATAGAACATGTCTAAGTGAATACAAAGGAATTGGAGTTATCCCCTGTATACTGTCATACCATAGTGTCTTCAAACTGGAGCTGAATAGCAAAAGAAATTCCAAGATCCAATCGCTTCTCGGCCCTTTGGCTAAGATCAAGTGTAGAAATTCCAAGATCCTTACAAACACATGAAAATTGAACAACACTCTGCTGAACAACCAATTGGTCACAGAAGAAATTAAATAATTTCTTCAATTAAATGATAGCCCCAGTATAGCATACAGGAATTTTTGGGACACAATGAAAGCAGTTCTACAAGGGAAGATCATAGCAGTGAATGCCTACATGAGGAAAACAGAGCAAGCTCAAAAAAAAAAAAAATCTAATGCTGAACTTCAAGCTACTAGAAAAAGAGGAGCAAGACAAACCCAAAGCTTGTAGTAGAGAGGAGATTGTAATAATCAGAGCAGAAATCAGTGCAATGGAGACTAAGAGAATGGTACAAAAAACAATCAATGAATTGAAGAGTTGCTTCTTTGAAAGGATAAACAAAATTGACAGACCCTTAGCCAATCTTATCAAACAAAAGAAGGAAAAGGCTCAAATCCATGCTATTAGGGATGAGAAGGAGGAATCTCCACAGATCCCACAGAAGTGCAAAGGATAATAAATGCCTACTTTGAAAATTTGTATTCCAATAGGATGGAAAATGTAGAAGAAATAAATAGATTTCTAGATACATATAAACTTCCAAAGTTGAATGAAGAAGATATAAAAATGTTAAACACCCCAATATCAATCTGTGAAATTAAAAATATAATTAAAAAAAAAAA